>JARQOC010000002.1:175147166-175449258 GCA_033576535.1 Allobates femoralis
AATGCTAATAATGCTATTATTAATGCTATTAATGCTAATAATAATGCTATTAATGCTATTAATAATGTTATTAATGCTATTATTAATGCTAATAATGCTATTATTAATTCTATTAATGCTAATAATAATGCTATTAATGCTATTAATAATGTTATTAATGCTATTATTAATGCTAATAATGCTATTATTAATGCTATTAATGTCAATATTTATCCTATTAATGGTATTATTAATGCTATTAATGCTAATAATAATGCTATTAATGCTATTAATGCTAATAATAATGCTATTAATGCTATTAATAATGTTATTAATGCTATTATTAATGCTAATAATGCTATTATTAATGCTATTTATGCTAATAATTATGCTATTAATGCTATTAATAATGCTATTAATCCTATTATTTATGCTATTAATGCTATTAATCCTATTATTTATGCTATTAATGCTATTAATGCTAATATTTATCCTATTAATGGTATTATTAATGCTATTAATGCTAATAATAATGCTATTAATGCTAATAATAATGCTATTAATGCTATTAATAATGCTATTAATGCTATTATTAATGCTAATTATGCTATTATTAATTCTATATATAATGCTTAATAAATAATGCTATTAATGCTATTATATAATGTTATTAATGCTATTTATTATAATGCTATTAATCCTATTAATAATGCTATTAATGCTATAATTATAATGCTATTAATGCTATTAATAATGCTATTAATGCTATTATATAATGTATTAATCTATTAATTTTATGCTATTAATGCTATTATAATGCTATAATCAATTTATCCTATTAATGTAATTATTAATGCTAGTTAATGCTTTGCATAATTATAATGCTATTTAATGTACTAATAAATAATGCTATTAATGATATTAATAATGTTATTAATGCTATATTATTAATGCTAATAATATGCTATTATTAATTCTATTAATGCTAATAATAATGCTATTAATGCTATTAATAATGTTATTAATGCTATTATTAATGCTAATAATCCTATCATTAATGCTATTATGCTATTAATAATGTTATTATGCTATTAATAATGCTAATAATGCTATTAATATAATGCTAATAATGCTAATAAGTAGCTATTAATGCTATTAATAATGTTATTAATGCTATTAATAATGCTAATAATGCTATTATTAATGCTATTAATGCTAATAATAATCCTATTAATGCTATTAATAATGCTATCATGCTATTATAATACTATTAATGCTATTAATGCTAATAATAATGCTATTAATGCTATTAATAATGTTATTAATGCTATTATTTATGCTAATAATGCTATTATTAATTCTATTAATTTTAATAATAATGCTATTAATGCTATTAATAATGTTATTAATGCTATTATTAATGCTAATAATGCTATTTATGCTAATCAAAGCTAATAATGCTATTAATGCTATTAATAATGCTATTAATGCTCTTAATTAATGCTATTAATGCTATTAATGCTAATAAATTTATCCTATTAATGCTATTATTAATGTATTAATGCTAATATAATGCTATAATGCTATAATAATGCTATTAATGCTATTAATTGCTATTAATGCTATTATTAATGCTAATAATGCTATTATTAATCTATTAATGCTAATAATAATGCTATTAATGCTATTAATAATGCTATTAATGCTATTAATTATGCTATTAATGCTATTAAATGCTAATAATGCTATTAATGCTATTAATTATTAATGCTATTAATGCTAATAATAATGCTATAAGCTATTAATGCTATTAATATGTATTAATGCTATTAATGCTAATTAATGCTATATCTATTAATGCTATTAATGCTAATAATATGTATAATGCTATTATTAATGCATAATGTTATTATTAATGCTATTAATGCTAATAATAATGCTATTAATGCTATTAATAAAGTTATTAATGCTATTATAATGCTAATAATGCTATTATTAATGCTATTAATGCTAATAATAATGCTATCAATGCTATTAATATGTTATTAATGCTATAATAATGCTAATAAGCTATTAATAATGCTATTAATGCTATTAAATGCATTAATGCTATAAATACTGTTAAATAACAATAAACTGCTAATAATGTATTAATACTCATTACTGCTAATAATAATGCTATGCTTATATTATTGCTATTGAGATGCGATTATTATTTAAAAAACTTAAAAAAAACATATTTAGATACCCGATGCATTTCATAGGCTAACAGCTATAATACATATCAAATTAATGCACGCTCTAGAATCCCGATGCATTTGCATCGGGCTCACAGCTAGTAGTTAAATAAAGCGGTAAGAGGTGCAATATGTGACAAAAAAAAAGCATTAGGGAATTAAAGCAAGTAGGTAGTGATGAGGCATTAAATAAATACAGAAAATTACATAACATTTGTAAAAAGCAAATCAAGGCAGCAAAGATTGAGACAGAGAGACTCATTGCCAGAGAAAGTAAAAAGAATCCCAAAATCTTTTTTAACTACATAAATAGTAAGAAACTAAAAATTGATGGTGTTGGCTCCTTTAAAAATAATCTGGGTGAAATGGTGGATCAGGATGAGGAAAAAGCCAATATGCTAAATGACTTTTTTTCAACAGTATTTACACAAGAAAATCCCATGACAGACAATATGATCAGTGATAACAAAAATTCTCAATTAAATCTCACCTGCTTAACCCAAGAGGAAGTACGGCATCGTCTAAAAATCACTAAAATTGACAAATCCCCGGGCCCGGATGGGATACACCCCAGAGTGCTGCAGGAATTAAGTACTGCCATAGATAGACCATTATTTTTAATATATAAAGATTCTATAATAACAGGGTCTGTACCACAGGACTGGCGTATAGCAAATGTGGTGCCAATATTCAAAAAGGGGACAAAAACTGAACTTGGAAATTATAGGCCAGTAAGCTTAACCTCTACTGTGGGTAAAATCCTAGAGGGTTTTCTAAGAGATGCTATACTGGAGTATCTGAAGAAAAATAACCTCATGACCCATTATCAACATGGTTTTACGAGGGACCGTTCCTGTCAAACTAATCTAATAAGCTTCTATGAAGAAGTAAGTTCTGGACTGGACCAAGGAAATGCAGTGGATGTGGTGTATATGGACTTTTCAAAAGCTTTTGATACGGTGCCACACAAAAGGTTGATACATAAAATGAGGGCAATGGGGATAGGGGAAAATATATGTAAGTGGGTTAAGAACTGGCTTAGTGATAGGAAACAAAGGGTGGTTATTAATGGAACACACTCAGAATGGGTCACAGTTAACAGTGGGGTACCACTGTTGGGCCCGCTTCTATTTAATATATTTATTAATGACCTTGTAGGGGGCATACAGAGTAGAATCTCAATATTTGCGGATGACACTAAACTCTGCAGGGTAATCAATACAGAGGAGGACAATTTTATATTACAGGAGGATTTATGTAAACTAGAAGCTTGGGCTGCTAAATGGCAAATGAGCTTTAATGGGGATAAATGTAAAGTCATGCACTTGGGCAGAGGAAACAAAAGGTATAATTATGTGCTTAATTGTAAAACACTGGGCAAAACTGTCACTGAAAAAGACCTGGGTGTATGGGTAGATGACAAACTCACATTTAGTGGCCAGTGTCAGGCAGCTGCTGCAAAGGCAAATAAAATAATGGGATGCATTAAAAGAGGCATAGATGCTCATGAGGAGAACATAATTTTACCTCTATACAAGTCACTAGTGCGACCACACTTAGAATACTGTGTACAATTCTGGTCTCCGGTGTATAAGAAAGACATAGCTGAACTAGAGTGGGTCCAGAGAAGAGCGACAAAGGTCATTAGAGGACTAAGGGGTCAATACCAAGACAGGTTATTAAACTTGAGGTTATTTAGCTTGGAAAAACGAAGGCTTAGGGGTGATCTTATAATAATGTATAAATATATGAGGGGACAGTACAGAGAACTTTCTAATGATCTCTTTACTCTTAGGCCTGAGACTGGGACAAGGGGGCATCCTCTACGTCTGGAGGAAAGAAGGTTTAGTCATAATCACAGACGCAGATTCTTTACTGTAAGAGCAGTGAGACTATGGAACTCTCTGCCACATGATGTTGTAATGAGTGAGTCACTACTAACATTTAAGAAGGGCCTGGATGCCTTTCTTGAAAACTATAATATTACAAGTTATACATACTAGATTCTTTGATAGGGCGTTGATCCAGGGAACTAGTCTGATTGCCGTACCTGGAGTCAGGAAGGAATTTTTTCCCCCAATGTGGAGCTTAGTGTTGCCACATGGTTTTTTTTTGCCTTCCTCTGGATCAACATAGGCTATGGGTTGAACTAGATGGACTTAAAGTCTTCCTTCAACCTTAAAAACTATGTTACTATGTTACTATGTTACTGGGCCCTACATTATGCTGCAAAATTTGTTGGTAGTCTTCAGACTTCATAATACCATGCACGCGGTCAAGCAGTCCAGTGCCAGAGGCAGCAAAGCAACCCCAAAACATCAGGGAACCTACACCATGTTTGACTGTAGGGACCGTGTTCTTTTCTTTGAATGCCTCTTTTTTTTTTTTTCCTGTAAACTCTATGTTGATGCCTTTGCCCAAAAAGAGAGAACATTCTTCCAAAAGGTTTTAGGCTTTCTCAGGTAAGTTTTGGCAAACTCCAGCCTGGCTTTTTTATGTCTCGGGGTAAGAAGTGGGGTCTACCTGGGTCTCCTACCATACAGTCCCTTTTCATTCAGACGCCGACAGATAGTATGGGTTGACACTGTTGTACCCTCGGACTGCAGGGCAGCTTGAACTTGTTTGGATGTTAGTCGAGGTTCTTTATCCACCATCCGCACAATCTTGCGTTGAAATCTCTTGTCAATTTTTCTTTTCCATCCACATCTAGGGAGATTAGCCACAGTGCCATGGGCTTTAAACTTCTTGATGACACTGCGCACGGTAGACACAGGAACATTCAGGTCTTTGGAGATGGACTTGTAGCCTTGAGATTGCTCATGCTTTCTCACAATTCGGTTTCTCAAGTCCTCAGACAGTTCTTTGGTCTTCTTTCTTTTCTCCATGCTCAATGTCGTACACACAAGGACACAGGACAGAGGTTGAGTCAACTTTAATCCATGTCAACTGGCTGCAAGTGTGATATGGTTATTGCCAACACCTGTTAGGTACCAAAGGTAAGTTACAGGTGCTGTTAATTAGAAAAATCATTTGATGCTTCTCTAATTTGTGTAACAGTGCCAATACTTTCGTCCACCCCCTTTTTTTATGTTTGGTGTGGAACTATATCCAATTTGACTTTAGGAAAATTCTTTTTGTGTTTTTTTCATTGAAGACAAATTAAATGAAGATAATAATACCAAAGAATTTGTGATTGCAATAATTTTCAGGATGAAACTGAGTATTATCTGACAGAATTGCAGGGGTGTCAATACTTTTGGCCAACACTGTACACTGTACAAACAAGGCACATCCAATAATCAAATCAATAGAACAATAGTAAATTTTATTTAAATCTATGAGAAAGGACACTACAGTGGGGAAAAAAAGTATTTAGTCAGCCACCAACTGTGCAAGTTCTCGCACTTAAAAAGATGAGAGAGGCCTGTGATTGACATCATAGATAGACCTCAACCTCAGAGGCAAAATGAGAAAACAAATCCTGAAAACCACATTGTCTGATTTGGAAAGAATTTTTTTTTCAAATTTTGGTGTAAAATAAGTATTTGGTCAATAACAAACGTTCATGTCAATACTTTGTTATATATCCTTTGTTGACAATGACAGAGGTGAAACTTTTTCTGTAAGTCTTTACAAGGTTATATCAATAGCGGGTCAGGTTACCTCCTGCTCAAACCAATGGTTCTCATACAGGTCAGGTCAAATCATAACAATACCATAGATAAAAAAGAGAGAAGTTAAAATATAACTTTTAATAAACTCAAATGTTAAAAAGACCTAGTTGTCTAGACTAACAAAAACAGAAAGTCGTGCAAAAGTGACAGTGCAAAAAACTGTGTATTGCTGTGAGTAATCCCCTTTACCCTTTACCAAGGGGTTAATAGAGTCAAATCCAGATTCCGTCCATATACCTAGGAATACTGGCTTATGTCTCTAGTCACATCTGACTACCTACAGGAAGTGCAATATCAAGGTTCATACACTCCCCTCATGGTACACAGACCACATGTATGGGTGGAAAAAAACAAAGCATGCACTCCAAATTGGAGCGATCTCACCCAGTTACTCCACCGCTTCACATGAAGTGAGTCCACATAGACTTGGATCAGCCTTTCATTGATGTTGTCCAGGCTGCCTATTGCAATCCTATTGCAATCTATATTCTCTGTCTCCTTGTAGACACCATAGCCATCATCTACATAAGGGTGGGGTGTGTCCTATGCTTACCAACCCTGATGTGTGTACCATGACTCCCCTGATGAAGAGGGATCTGAAACGCGTCGGGAGAAACGCATCAGATGACATGGTGGCGACTATAAAGTATTGAGCCCTGAGCAGCCTGGACAACATCAATGAACAGCTGATCCAAGTCTATGTGGACTCACTCATGTGAAGCGGTGGAGTAACTGGGTGAGATCGCTCCGATTTGGAGTGCATACTTTGTTTCTTTCCACCTATTCATGTGGTCTGTGTACCATGAGGGGAGTGTATGAACCTTGATATTGCACTTCCTGTAGGTAGGCAGACGTGACTAGAGACATAAGCCAGTATTCCTAGGTATATGGACGGAATCTGGATTTGACTCTATTAACCCCTTGGTAAAGAGTAAAGGGGACTACTCACAGCAATACACAATCACTTTTGCACAACTTTCTGTTTTTGTTAGTCTAGACAACTAGGTTTTTTTAACATTTGAGTTTATTAAAAGTTATATTTTAACTTCTCTCTTTTTTATCTATGCTATCTTTGCAAGGTTGGCACATACTGTTGCTGGTATGTTGGCCCATTCCTCCATGCAGATCTCCTCTAGAGCAGAGATGTCTTGCGGCTGTCGCTGGACAACATAGACTTTCAAGTCCCTCCAAATGTTTTCTATAGGGAGATTTGGAGACTGGCTAGGCCACTCCAGGACCTTAAAATACTTCTTATGAAGACACTCCTTTGTTGCCCTGGTGGTGTGCTTGGGATCATTGTCATGCTGAAAGACCCAGCCATGTTTCATCTTCAATGCCCTTGCTGATGGAAGGAGGTTTGTACTCAAAATCTCACGATACATGGCCCAATTCATTCTTTCATGTACACGGATCAGTTGCCTTGGTCACTTGGCAGAGAAACTGCTCCAAAGCATGATGTTACCATCCCCATGTGTCACAGTAGGTATGGTGTTCTTTGGATACAACTCAGCATTTTTTTCCTCCAAACATGACGAGTTTTGTTTCTACCAAACAGTCCTACTTAGGTTTCATCTGACTATATGACATTCTCCCAATACTCCTTTGAATCATCCAAATGCTCTCTAGCAAACATCAGACAGGCCCAGACATGTAATGGCTTAAGCAGGGGGACATGCCTGTCACCGCAGGATCTGAGTCCCTGGAAATGTAGTCTGTTACTGATGGTAGCCTGTGTAACATTGGTCCCAGCTCTCTGCTGGTAATTTACTAGGTTCCAATTTGCTTTATATAGCTTGGACACTTTTCTTCTCAAAATTCCTACTGCTGCTGCGATGTCTGGCCTTGTAACAGTCACTAGATACAGTCTATTGTCATTCTGTACTCTTCATTATTTGGTAACATGTTTTTCTCACTATTCATTTCTTTAAGATAATTAGTTTCCATTGGAGATTTTGCTGGTTTTACATCCTTCAATCCAAATGTTTTGGGTATGTCTTGAATCATGTGATTTCTATTAAGTAGGAAACTTCCATCTTCTTCTCTTTCTATCTGTATTCCTAGGTACTGTTTCACATTTCCCAAGTCTTTAATCTCAAAATGTTCATGCAGGATTTTTAGTACTTCCTCTTTATCCCTTTCTTTTTCAAAACAAACTAAAATGTCATCAACATATATGAGTACATAGATCCATCTGTCCATTAGTCTTTTTGTGTACAGGCAAGGATCAGCTTTGCTTCTTTGATAGGGATGAGCAAGTACTGAAGTAATCGGGATCGCTATACTTGCAACGAGTAGGTCCCGCTACTCGTTACTGGTGACAGGACAATTGTGTACAAGATAATTGTGTACGGACAATTGTGTACAGACAATTGTGTACAGGGCAATTGTGTCCAAGGACAATTGTGTACAAGGACAATTGTGTACAAGGCAATTGTGTACAAGGCAATTGTGTACAAGGCAATTGTGTACGGACAATTGTGTACAAGGCAATTGTGTACGGACAATTGTGTACAAGGCAATTGTGTACGGACAATTGTGTACAAGGCAATTGTGTACAAGGCAATTGTGTACGGACAATTGTGTACAAGGCAATTGTGTACGGACAATTGTGTACAAGGCAATTGTGTACAAGGCAATTGTGTACGGACAATTGTGTACAAGGCAATTGTGTACGGACAATTGTGTACAGACAATTGTGTACAAGTGTGTACAAGGCAATTGTGTACGGACAATTGTGTACAACGCAATTGTGTACGGACAATTGTGTAGAAGGCAATTGTGTACGGACAATTGTGTACAAGGCAATTGTGTACGGACAATTGTGTACAAGGCAATTGTGTACGGACAATTGTGTACAAGGCAATTGTGTACAAGGCAATTGTGTACGGACAATTGTGTACAAGGCAATTGTGTACGGACAATTGTGTACAAGGCAATTGTGTACAAGGCAATTGTGTACGGACAATTGTGTACAAGGCAATTGTGTACGGACAATTGTGTACAAGGCAATTGTGTACGGACAATTGTGTACAAGGCAATTGTGTACAAGGCAATTGTGTACGGACAATTGTGTACAAGGCAATTGTGTACGGACAATTGTGTACAGACAATTGTGTACAAGTGTGTACAAGGCAATTGTGTACGGACAATTGTGTACAACGCAATTGTGTACGGACAATTGTGTAGAAGGCAATTGTGTACGGACAATTGTGTACAAGGCAATTGTGTACGGACAATTGTGTACAACGCAATTGTGTACGGACAATTGTGTACGGACGATTATTTACAGACAAGTATAGGGAAAACAAAAAATTAAACGTCCAAAAAAAAGGAAATACTTTATTCATCATTGATTTTAACGTAAGATTGCTTATTGAATAACAGTTTCAAAGCTTCTTCTATTCTTATTCTACAAATATTGCTGGTCTTGTCTATCGTGCCTGCATGTTGCTGATCGCTCGTAGATACCGCAGCTTGTCTCCTTGATTGTGATAATCAGCCACTTTCACACGCAGTCGTTCAGCTAGCTGGACATACTTGCTTCGTGGATGCTCAACATTCAGTACCTCAGCATTCTGGGCTGTAAGTCTATGAATTGCCATGTCACTAATGAGTCCGTTGAACAGTTTCCACACGGTAGGATGAGCACAAAGAAAGAGTGCTTGTAAGGCGTTATGAAACCCCTCGCAGCAATTCGTGGTCTTGGGGGCAGAGGCCAAAGCGTCAGCATAATGATTCCAGACCTCTGGAGTAAACCTTGCGTTTCGAAAGCGTCCACCTACTCCTGGCCCCCTAACGTAGGTATGCTCAAAGTAGGAGAGGAGCTGATTGGTAGCATCATCATCAGGGAAGATTTGGGCTAGTTCGTCATACCTTGCACTTACTTCGGCTGGTGGGACAAACGCCAAGGAGGCCAAAGATTTAACCTTGAGATTGAACTCTCCATCCTCAGCCTCAAATTCAGCCTTTAGGCCCAGCTCATTGACCTTTCGAATAATGGACTGGCTCAGATGAAAGAAGCAGCCAGAAATCGCTGCAGCTGGAAACTCATCTTGGAAAGCTGACATTGCTGCCATCTCAAAGTCAAGAAGAATTTTCTGGGGATTTGCACCTGGCATCAACCCTTTGAGCGCCGTGATCATTCGACGATAGGTTGGACCAGTCTTGTTTGGCAGCAGGCAGTAGATCAGGGGAGGATAGGAGTTGCCGACTTTTGCATGGAGAGAATACAGCTGAAAGAACATGGTTGGCACCACCTTGAACGTTCCATCGCCAAACCATGTCTCTCCTCTTTCGAAATAAGGCAACAGTTCATTGCTACCAATGGCAAGAATCCTGTGGGGGTCATCTCTTGCAGAGTCATATAAAATGATGTCGCTGTATTCCTGGGGGATAGCAAAATTGATGCTTTGAGGAGGAGTCAGCATGGTGTTTGCTCGCTGCCTGACCCGACGTGTATTTCGCTCAACGTCACTTCGCTTGGGCATTCGAGACAACACGTCATCAGACCTGTCTCGAAGAACCTGTCCAACAATGCTTCTAGTAGATGCTTGAGAGCTGATTGCTTCTTGCCTCAGAGCAGCCATTGTAGCTCTGGCTTCAGCTTGAACTGGATCTGCAGAGTGACTGTGCTCAGTCGGCTGTTTAACAATCGCGGCTCCAGATGTGTGCATGCGTGCGGGACACTTGAATTTGTTGACTTGCCTGCACCGCCATTCTTTGATGCTGTCATCACGTGTCCTGTGCAGGATATACTCGTGTCCCCCAAGCCTAAGGACATCTTTGTCTTTTTCAGACTTGCTCATAGTAAAAGTCATGGTGAAAGTTGCAAGGGGTGAGTAATGAAACTGAAAGTAAGCGTCATTGTGAAAGTGGCCTGTACAAGTGGCCTGTACACAAATAATTGCCTTGTACACAATTGTCCGTACACAATTGCCTTGTACACAATTGCCTTGTACACAATTGTCCGTACACAATTGCCTTGTACACAATTGTCCGTACACAATTGCCTTGTACACAATTGCCTTGTACACAATTGTCCGTACACAATTGCCTTGTACACAATTGTCCGTACACAATTGCCTTGTACACAATTGTCCGTACACAATTGCCTTGTACACACTTGTACACAATTGTCTGTACACAATTGTCCGTACACAATTGTCCGTACACAATTGCCTTGTACACAATTGTCCGTACACAATTGCCTTGTACACAATTGTCCGTACACAATTGCCTTGTACACAATTGTCCGTACACAATTGCCTTGTACACAATTGCCTTGTACACAATTGTCCGTACACAATTGCCTTGTACACAATTGTCCGTACACAATTGCCTTGTACACAATTGCCTTGTACACAATTGTCCGTACACAATTGCCTTGTACACAATTGTCCGTACACAATTGCCTTGTACACAATTGTCCGTACACAATTGCCTTGTACACAATTGTCCGTACACAATTGCCTTGTACACAATTGTCCGTACACAATTGCCTTGTACACAATTGTCCGTACACAATTGCCTTGTACACAATTGTCCGTACACAATTGCCTTGTACACTATTGTCCGTACACAATTGCCTTGTACACAATTGCCTTGTACACAATTGTCCGTACACAATTGCCTTGTACACAATTGTCCGTACACAATTGCCTTGTACACAATTGTCCGTACACAATTGCCTTGTACACTATTGTCCGTACACAATTGCCTTGTACACAATTGTCCGTACACAATTGCCTTGTACACTATTGTCCGTACACAATTGCCTTGTACACAATTGTCCGTACACAATTGCCTTGTACACAATTGCCTTGTACACAATTGTCCGTACACAATTGCCTTGTACACAATTGTCCGTACACAATTGCCTTGTACACAATTGTCCGTACACAATTGCCTTGTACACAATTGTCCGTACACAATTGCCTTGTACACAATTGCCTTGTACACAATTGTCCGTACACAATTGCCTTGTACACAATTGTCCGTACACAATTGCCTTGTACACAATTGTCCGTACACAATTGCCTTGTACACAATTGTCCGTACACAATTGCCTTGTACACACTTGTACACAATTGTCTGTACACAATTGTCCGTACACAATTGTCCGTACACAATTGCCTTGTACACAATTGTCCGTACACAATTGCCTTGTACACACTTGTACACAATTGTCTGTACACAATTGTCCGTACACAATTGTCCGTACACAATTGCCTTGTACACAATTGTCCGTACACAATTGCCTTGTACACAATTGTCCGTACACAATTGCCTTGTACACAATTGTCCGTACACAATTGCCTTGTACACTATTGTCCGTACACAATTGCCTTGTACACAATTGCCTTGTACACAATTGCCCTGTACACAATTGTCCTTGTACACAATTGTCCTTGGACACAATTGGCCTGTACACAATTGTCTGTACACAATTGTCCGTACACAATTATCTTGTACACAATTGTCATGGAACCCTCGTTACTCATTGCGAGTATAGCGAATCCGATTGAAATGCGAGTACTTTCACAGTGTATCTATATATACACTGTGAAAGTACACTAACAGTGAAGAAAAGTTGTTAAAAAATAAAAAAAAAAACATCATACTCACCTTCCAACACCTGCATCGGGACCGAAAAACCTCACCTCCGATGTGCAGCAAGGACCTGCCAGTCTGATAGCCAATCAGATGGCTGGGAGCGATCTGGCTAACCAGATGGCCGGACATCACAAGCCACGTGATCGCTACCAGCCACCTGATTGGCCAGATAGCAAGGTCCTAGGTGTGCTGCCAAGACCTTGCAATCTGGCCAATCAGGTGGCTAATAGCGATGACATGATTTGTGACGTCCGGCCATCTGATTGGCCAGATCGCTCCCAGCCATCTGATTGGCTATCATACTGGCAGGTCCTTGCTGCACATCAGAGGTGAGGTTTTTCGGTCCCGGTGCAGGCGTCAGAAGGTGAGTATGATGCTTTTTTTTATTTTTTAACAACTTTTCTTCACTTTTAGTGTTCTTTCACAGTGTATATATAGATACACTGCAAAAGTAAAAGGACTACTCGCTACTCCCGAGTAATTACAAGAAAGCGAGTAGCCCAAATATTGTTACTATTCGGCGAGTACCGAATAGTAACGATTATACTCGCTCATCCCTATTCTTTGACATTTTCCATTTGTGAGCACTTCCGTGATTTTATCACTCCACGCTTTAGCAGCTTATTTTAAACTGTATATACTTTTCTGTAATTTGCAAACCATATTTGGGTTACATTCATCTTTGAATCTTGGAGGTTGTTCCATGTAAATATCTTCTGTTAAACTTCCATTTAAAAATGCTGTCTTTACATCCAGATGTTTCAGTTCCATTTGTTTCATTGCTGCAACTGCAAACAAAGTTCTTATTGTAGTATGTTTGACAACTGGAGCAAATGTTTCATCATAGTCTTCTCCATATTTTTGACAATAACCTTTAGCTGTGAGTCTTGCTCGGTATCTTTCAGGTGTGCCATCTGTTTGGTACTTTACTTTAAAAACCCATTTACATCCTAAAGCTTTTCTTCCTTCTGGTAATTCTGCTAGTGTTCATGTCTTTGAGTTATGCATGGATTTTATTTCTATTTCTGTTGCCTCTATCCATTTTTTAGCTTCTTCTTTAGGAAGTCGAGATATGACTTTCCAAGAGGTAGGCTCATAAATTTTACTTGTACTTGCCTTCTATGAGAGGCGTATTGGTGCTTTTCCTTTGTTTTCTCTTATTGAATGTCTTGTTTCTGTGTCTGTTTGTTGTTGCATTTCTTCACTTTCAGTATTCTGTTCTTTATCAATTTCAACTTCTTTTTCATCAGATATTCCTTCAGCTATATCACTGCTGTTTCTCATTTTTTTGTTTCCTGTGAAATCATAGTGTCTTCATTCAGATCCTCAATGAATGTCACACTGTTACTCACTGTGACTCTGTCTGTTTTGAGATCTAGGAGTCTATATCCTTTGCAATTTTCACTATATCCAACAAATATTCATTCTTTGGACCTATTTTGAAGTTTGGAACATTTTTCTGCTGGAATGAATACAAATCTTTACAACCAAAAACTCTTAAATGATTCACACTTGGTTTCATACCTTGCCACAGTTCATATGTTTTTTTTTCAGTTTTCAGGAAAAAAGTTGGTTTTGCAGACATGTAATTGTCATTGCTGCTTCACCGCAATATTTCTCTGGTAATTTGTAATCCGTCAGCATACACCTTATCATTTCAGTCAGAGTTCTGTTTTTCCTTTCTGCTAATCCATTTTGTTCAGGTGTGTATGGAACAGTCTTTGATGCTCTATACCACTTTGTCTTAAGTTGTTTTCTATTTTGTGTACTGTAAATTCACCTCCATTATAACTTCTAATGACAATTGTCTTCCTCTAAAACTTGTTATTCGACCTTGTCACATAGTCTACTAGTTTATTGAAAACTTTGCTTTTGTTCTTGATGAAGTATGTGACTGTGTATCTTGAGTAATCATCTATGAAAGTCGCAATATATCTATTGCCTCCTGATGTAGTCACTTTCAAGGGTCCAAATACGTCAGTATGCATCAAATCAATTGGTCTTCTGCTTTTCGTTCCAATCTCTTTAGGAATAGATATCCTTGTGGCTTTAGATTTTATACAACATTTACATCTTGCAGTAATTGAGCAATCAGATATCAATAGATCCTTTGTCAATTCTTTCCTTTGCAGCTCCATTATACTTTCAGGATGTCTGTGACCTAGACGTCTATGCCACATGTAAATACAATTCTTGTGATCATGTGTACATGGACATGATCACAAGAATTGATCATGTACATGCAGTTGACATAGTTATTACCTTAGTTCCTGCTAGGATTGTACATTCATCATCTTTGAATTTTACAGTAAGTCCTTTAGCTGTTAGATGTTTTACAGATAACAATCTGCCTTCTAATCCTGGAACATATAACACATCCTGTACAAGTATTTTTGAATCATGCCCAAACTTGTTAGAACAGTTTAGCATTCCTTGTCCAACACCTTCTGCAGTTATTTTGCTTCCACCTGCAAGATAAATGGCTTCTTTCTTATTTAATTCAAGTTTAGTAAAGAAATGTTTATTACTTGTCATGTGACTTGTTGCTCCTGAGTCAATAGACTAACCCAATGCTGATTTCTTATCAGTTACTTTAAATGTGCCATTCTAATTATTTTCACATGAATCAGAAAATGTGTTTTTCACTTTCTGTGTATTCTCTTCATGGTGTGATTTCTGTTGTTCTGCTTTCCATGTAGTACAGTCTTTCTTTAAATGTCCTTTTTTCTTACATCTGAAACATTCTCTTGTCTCTTTATTATACAGTCTTTTTGATTCTGTAGTTTAAGAGCATTTCCATTATCTTTTTTATTAGAAGAATAATTTGTTTGTTCTTTCCTTCTTTGATATTAATCTATAAGTCTGGTCCTCACAAACTCTAATGTAATGTATGTTTCACGTCTTGTCAATAGTGCATTTATCAAAGCAGTATATGAATCCGGTAAACTGCACAATAATATTGCAGCTACATGGCTTTCCTTAATATCTTCACCAACTGATCTCAGCTGTGATATCACTTCCATCATAGAGAATATATGCTTCTGCATGTCATTGTCTGCACTTAGTCTCATACTGTAAAGCTTTCATAGCAGAAATAACTTGTGATTTAAGCTGGGTCTTTCATGTAGCTTTCTTAGTGCTTCCCAGATTCCCTTTGCTGTATCCTCATTCCTTATGTGGATTAATTGAGCATCATCCACTAATAAGCTAATGGTAGCTCTTGCTTGTCTATTTTTCTTATCCTATGTCTGATTATCTTCATCAGGTCTATCTGTAGTGATTACTTCCCATAAATCATCTTTAGACAATAACATCTCTACTTTGAACTTCCATAACTGATAGTTCTCATTATTCAGCTTAGCTACTGTGACTTTTAGCTCTGTGCTACATGTCATCTTTAACTTGTCTTACTTGTTTGAAGAGAATTGTAGAATTGTAATGAAGAATTATTTTGGATTTGCCAGGGTCTTGCTGAGAGTTCTGGTGTCTTGGGAGTCTGGGGTTCTTGGTGCCGGTGCCTTGTATCCTCGGTGCTTAAGATCCTCGGTACCTGGAATCTTCAGCGCTTGGGCTCTTTGGTGCCTGGGCCCATTACCTGATGCACAGCTTCTAGAAATACACTGTTGCAGTAGAAATTTCACAAAGCAGATTATATGGGTTAACAAACTTTCACTTCTCAGAACATGAGGTAAAGCAAAAATGAACAGTCACTCAGTACTGCACCAGGAAGAAGTAAGAAACTGAAAGTACAAGAGAGACTTTTTGTTTTACAATACAGTAAGCAAGGAAAACTTTACATAACATCGCCATCTATTGTCAGATCAGCATAAAGTCCTCCTTCACACAAATGAAGTCCACAACTGTTGCATATACCAACATATTGGAATCTTCCCAGCTAAAAAAATATCAGACTGCAGCCACCCCAGAAGTGGTGAATCACTTTAAATGTGCCAATTATGGTGCTTCAGCTCGGCTCTTCTAAATTACTCTGACTAGTGTGCTGGCAATCTGGGTAATGGTTTTTGAGGTTGATGGCAGGTGACATTAATCCCTGGTATTAGTAATGGTGACGTGTCTGTAAGCACCCCTATTAATAACCCTGCAAGTCAAATGCAAAAAATATAGACACAAAAATATTTAAAAAACGACTCCCTGTCTCACCAAATTATTATAAAAAAAAACCATGCAGGTCTGACACAGTCCAAGGAAAATCATGCAGTCCAACGACTGTGACGTAGTTCACAAATAGAAACCTGAAAGACATAAAAAAAAGATAAATAAAAGCAAGAGACTGTTCCTCAGTCACCAATTTATTAGAAAGCGAGATCCCAGAGCTCACCTGGCTCACACTGCACTCCACAACTCTCAGCAACCATCAGCGACAGTGATGAGCAGTGGTGTCATGAACATCACCGCTCATTACAGTCACTGGGAGTGTGAGACAAGAGTGGCTGCTGCTCAAAGACTATGGAGCATTGTACTGAGGATTACATAGCCTTTCATCTGCACAATTGAGCAATGCCATAGGAACTGCTGAAATACGTTGGATCTAGAAATTCTGTTTTCTAATATATTGGTGAACGAGGGAAAATCTTTTGTTTTTAGTTCTGTCTTTAAGATTTCCGTTTGTAGACTATTTTGTATTCCTTTGACTATGTAGTATTCCTTAGACTACATTGGATTTGCATGGGTTTTCTTTTAATTTAAAAAAAATGGTAAATCAGGAAAAGATTTGGGTAGTATGTTTAAAGAATATATATTTTTGTGTCTGTGTTTTTTGCATTTGACTTACTGGGTTACTAACACCAGGGTTTGATGCCAGCACTGACACTACACAGTTGACACTACACAGAGCTAACATCAATCCTATAAACCATTACCCAGATTGCGGCTGTCAGTCAGTGCGAGGACACAGCCACAGCCAGCGCTCTCCATACACAGAGCCGTGACTGAACCCACGCTGGTGCTGTCTCCATGGCGGTAGAATTCTGTTGGGAGGATTAAAGTTAATTTCTTCCTGAACAGCAAAAGGTCTAATATCCAATGAACTATGCAGGACACCACAGGTCCTAGAGATAGAGGTAACCCAGGTGCATAATACCGATGCAGCAATCACTCTCAGCCTGCCATAACATTGGGGGGGGTGATTAGTGGTATTTTGTATGCACCCAGAGGAGGTTTCCGTAGGGCATCAGTCACCCATGCAAGTATGATGCAGAGTGTCTTTATACAGCCTATTAATCACACCCATACTATTAGAGCAGGCGGGCTACCCAGCCCTATATACATGCACCAAAAAGCCTGTTTCTGGTAAGTTTTCTGATTTTATGTGCTTGTAGGTTGTGTTTTTCATGTGCTCCTGGCAGGGGGGTTTAATGTACAGATTAACCCCATATCTGCAAGTTAATAGTATTTATACATGTGACAGGTTCACTTTAAATTCAGGATGGGAATCCCATTATATTTTCATTTTATTATATATCCAAAATGGTACACTCAGAAATGTATTACAAATATATTATTAAATGTAGCTGTTGAATTAAAAACTGTTTGACAAATATATCTGTTCCACCAGATGGGGCTGTGAGAGTTTGCATATGATTGCAATCTGTTCCTGTCAGACAGCAAGGCCCACAGGTTCTTATTTTATTAAGATCCCTCTTTTTCCCTTCAGCACTTGTCTTGTCTTTTAATGCTTTGATCTTCTTCCCACGTTCTTCCTTATACTTAGTTGCCACCTTGTCATATTCATCCATGTTAGATCTTGTTTTTCCTTAGCCTTAAAAAAAGCTGTTTATGAGGTGCATGAATTACCAAAAAGGTGCTGTGCTGGGTAGAGGACAAGAATAATATGGGAACACTACTGTATTTAGGGCCATCTATTCCAGAACAAAAAAATTGTTATTTTCAATTCTAAAAAAAAAAGATAGTTTTCAAACCTTGTGCTATAAGATGCCACAGAAATAGATCACTAATGCAATTTGTACAATATTGTAATATAATAATTCATAGACAGTTATAGTCACAATAATAAGTGATAACTACAATTTCCGTGTACAGTGTTAATATTAATCTTACCTTCACATAATGAATGAGACTTTGCTCTTCATTTACTTTATATGTCTCCACTCCAAGTTCTTTGGCGACTCTAATGATTCTGTTCTGTGTGGGTCCAATGTAAGCACCACCGAGATCCACATATTTTGTTTTGTTGTTCTGATATGAAAACCAGTAAAATTACATTTCAGTATGGGACCTTTAGAAAATCAGCTTTAGTATCAAGGAGATGAAGCTATACTATAATAGGTACTTGCAGTATTATTATCCCAGCCATATCACATAGGTGTTTACATTTATTTCAAGGTAGTTATGAGCGAGTAGTTACATATTCGGGTCCGGAGACCTCTAAGGGTACCTTTACACGCGGCTACATTTCTAGGGTGGCTACAGGTAACTTACTGGTTGCAGTGAAATCATGGAGACAAGGTTCTATCTTGTTGCTGTGTACAAATGGAATAATCTCTCCATGATTTCACTGCAACCAGTAAGTTACCTGTAGCCACCCTAGAAATGTAGCCGCGTGTAAAGTACCCTTAAGGGTACCTTTACATGCCGCAACCGTGGCGAGAAATGTGGCAGCGATATTGCGACCTGAAAATATTGCTGCCACATTTTCACCCAATTGCCTCCTTATTGCGGCGTGTAAAATGGGAATTTGGCGGCGATATGTCACCTCGCTCCGGTCGCCTGGTTTTAGAGCACTGCTCTAAAATCGAAACCAGGCGAGATTGGTTTTATCGCCTCCAAATTCCCCATTTATACGCCGCAATAAGGAGGCAGTTTGGCGACAATAATTCCAGCGAGAAATATCGCCGCCAAAAATGTCTCCCGCGGTTGTGGCGTGAGAAGGTACCCTAACCGAATACTTTCAACTGTTTCAGTATTTGGATCCGAGTGAGATCCCCATTGACTTACATTGGATTTCTTACTCATTCAAAGTATTCAGATATCGCTATTTGAACCCGAGTATCTTACAACTCGTTCACCACTAGTGGTAGTCATCCAATGTGTCATTTGCAAAAAAATCATGATCAATTAAAAATTAAAATCAATGAATATTGTTTTGTAGTTATCCGATGTGTCATTTGCTGAAAAATCAAGTCTTGTAACCACATGCAATTTTGCCCGGCAATGCCTTGGGAACATGCCAATGCACTCAGAGATCATTTGCACCACCAATGCACTTCTTCCAGGCTACATTGATGCACTTACACATTGAATTTCTGTATTGCTATATTTTATTGGACTGTAAGACGCACTGCCCCAAAGTTTGGGAGGAAACAGGCATGTGTCTTATAATCCAAATGTACAAGGCTCATTGTGATGCAGGGTCATAGGAGGCAAGAACATGGTTGCCACTTCCCATTAAAGGGAAATAAATATTCACTGCTCCCCATGCCCATAATCCCGCTCACCGCTTGTCACTTAGGTCAGTGACAGGAAATGACTGTGAAGATTTTTACTATCACTGACACCAGTAACCAGAGGTTGTCAGGATGATGGGAATAGGAAGCAGTGAATATTCATTTTCCATTAATGAGGCAATGAATATTCAAGCCACTACCGGTTACCTGCAGCAGCAACCTTGCTCCTGCCTTCAGCGAGCCTGTTACTTAGGGCACATGGTAGTGACATCATGCACTGCCTGTCACGTACAAGCCAAATTCAGTTTTAGGCATCAGACGAAAATGCCATATGCCTAGAGAGCAGAGGAATGGTGTGTGGAATAATGGAAGGTATACCATATATACCAAAATAAGCCCATGATGGGGGACATATACACTAGGATGAGGGACACTACAGTGGTGTAAAAAAGTGTTTACCCTTTTCCTGATCTCATCCTTTGCATATTCGTCACACTTAAATGTTTCAGATTACCAAACAAATTAAAATATTAGACACAGATAAAACAAGTAAACACACATCGTGAAGCTCAGTGATACGATGATGTCTGTTTGGCAACTTGGAGACACAGGTTGTCTGGTCAACACTCGCGTCGCTGCAGGTGTCTTCTCTCTGGTCTCTTTAATGTCTTTCGGGTCTATGTTCTTCAACAGAAGTTAGTGTTACATGCGCCAAAGAGCATCAATGCTGTTGAAAAACACCTCCACTTTTCAGTTTCTAATGTGATTTATTATTGGCTGAAGTTGTATATACAATGGTGGCTTAATTTCAATGTGCTACTTCCTTTTTTGAAGAAGGCACAAACTGAAACATATGCTGGGAGGAAGGCTCCAGCTGATCCCCAGAGGTAGATACTAAGACTGCAGGACTGTATGTTCTGATAAATTTCTGACTATTTGCTCTATTAGTATATACTTATCTTTATTAGTATTATCTAGGGACTTATCTTTATATGTAATAATCTATTTTCCTGCTGATTTATAGTTATACTTATGTTTGGTAGGTTGGCGCCACATATAGGCCAATTCACTACACTGCTTTTTATTAAATAATAAAATTTTTCCATCTCTGCATATTTAATGTAATTGATTTTAATATATTGTTGATAAAGTATTATATTTTTCCCAAGTATATACTTTTATTAAATTGGATTACACCCCGATTTACACCTTATTTTGTAATTTTTTTTTCATTTTTTGGATGTGTAGTTTTGGAAACTAATACTACTCATAAGGTACCGTAACAAATTCTATATATTCATTTATTTTTTACACATAGACAACAGGTGGATTGGCTACAGTCACTGGCATCTTAGGGGTAAATCCTTCTATAGCTCCTGAGACATTGACATGAAGGTGCGTGTCCAACCGTACACCCACTGAGGGCCCTATTTGCCACATGGCTTGGGACAGGAGCAGCAATTCCTTACTATTTGGCTCAAAAATAGGTTACATTGCTTATAGCATTGGGGGCTTCAACTTATGAGTCCCTTCTTTCCTGTCGGCTTTGTCCACCAGGCAAGAAACGGCCATGGCATGCCATCCCCAGGTGCTGTTCATCTTTATGAATTTCATCCACTTGCCAGGCTGTAAACTGTGCTGGTGAGCAGGTAGATTACTTCATTAATGGAGTAGTGGTTGACATATGAGGGGTGTGTTCTTCTTCCAAAAACCTGCACTTCTGTACCTTGCAAAATTACATCAAAGGCCTTGTTCACACATACAAATCCATTTTTTAAGCCCTTAGAAAAACGGATCCATTTGTCTAAGGGTGCCAATAGTGTCCCCTGAGGTCATGGGCGTTTTCGGCAAATTTTAGGACTTAGTCATTTTTTCATGAAAAACGCATATGCGCTAACGCTTGCGTTAAAGCAGGCACCTATATGTGCCATGCGTTAACGCATGCGTTTCCCGTAGGGCCCCATGTTAAAAAAAACATGCGTTTTTTTAAAGCACCCCAAAAACGCAGCTAGCAGTGTTTTTGGGCTGCTGCATAAAAATGCATGTGTTTATAAAAAAAAACGCACACACATGCGTTAACGGATATGCGTTTTTGGACTTTGAAAAAAATATGTACAAAATGTTCCCAAAAATGGATTTAAGGCAAAAACGGATGGTATGTGTGAACAAGGCCAATAGTGCTTTGGTCTTCTCATGGTCTGTGCAGAATCCTCTGGCTCAATCCATCCAGGCCTTTGCAAATTCCTCCATTCACCTTTTCTCCTTCACCACTTCAGCAATCCATCTAGTCAGTAGCCATATATATGGGGCTAATCCTCTTTGTAAGTCAGCACACTAGTTTGTCTACCTGTAAGGTAGCAATTCTATTTGCTCTTCCTTGAGCAGTATACCAGTTTGAGACACATGGCTCTGGTTCCATTTCTCATTCTGCATGTCATTTTCCACCTTGGGACCAGGTGGCCTTTTCAGCCAAGGCTCCTTGATAAATTCCATTATTGGGAAGCAGGCTTTGGGTCCTAATGGCCCTACACCACACCGGATTGCTATGGATGTGTAATCCGGAGCAATCCGGTTACCGGATAGTTTGCTCATCCCTGCTGCTGCAGGGATGAGCAAACTGTAAAATCTGTGACTAAACCTTTATTAATCATAATAATTATGCCCTTCATGTCTCTAAGGGTTGCCAACGCCCCCTAAAGACATGCTACCTACTTAGGTTGACATGTAATAGGTTAATAACTTATGTACAGTAAGCCGACTCCTGTCGGTTCTGTACATTTTTATGAATGAAGCTGCCGGCTCCCCTGTGAGCAGCACACATACTATACGTACATTAGGTATAGTATGCGCACTGCTCACAGGGGAGCCGACGGCTTCATTCATAAAAATGTACAGGGCCGACAGGAGTCGGCTTACTGTACATAAGATATTAACCTATTACATGCCAACCTAAGTAGGTAGCATGTCTCTAGGGTGGGTGGGCACCCCCTAGAGACATGAAGGGCATAATTATTATGATTAATAAAGCTTTATTTTACAGTTAAGCACTTTGCTTATCCTGGCGGCAGCCGGGATATGCAAAGTATATACGGTTACCGCATTGCTCAGGATTACACAGCTTAGAACCGCTCCGAAAACTGCAGCCTGCATGATTTTTCATGCAGGCTGCAGATCTGGATGCGGTAACCAGATTGCTTGTAAAGCAATCTGGTTTTTAGAATGGGTTCCTATGAAGAGCGTTTCCTGCTCTGGTTTTGAGCTTTTTAAAAGTTCAAAACCGGATCAGGTTAAAAAAAAACAAAACCGCAAGTGTGATCCTAGCCTAACTGTCTTTGCATAGTAAACCAGCAAGCATAAGCCATTTATTAAAGGGAACCTGATGCCTAAAAATCAGCCCCCAGACCATTTATACCTGTCCCTGCACCTCCAGGAATGCATTGTAGGCATCCCTTTGCGTAAAAAAGGGTATTTGTAAAGTATCTAAAAGTGTTTTTATCACCTTGCTTTCTGCGTCTTCTAAGTGCTTGAGAAGTCACACAGGGCATTCCCTGTGGCTTCTCAGCGCCGCATGCAGACCTATTATTCATGCCCAGATGGGCGTGATAAGGCAGTGTAAGCTCCCTCGCCCCCCTCCATGGGTGGTATAGCCTGTATGATGCAAATCGCATCATATCCATATAATAGGATTTCGCGCTATGCATTGTGCACACGCGAGTTTGCTCTACAGCAGCTAGTCTGGGATTAGCTGCCGCAGAGCCAACTCGCGCATGCGAGATGCTCATGCGCAAAGTCCTATGATATGGATATGACGTGATTTGCGTCATACAGGCTATACCGCCCATGGAGGGGGGCGAGAGAGCTCACACTGCCTTAGCACGCCCATCTGGGCGTGAATAATTGATCTGCATGCAGCGCTGAGAAGCCACAGGGAATGCCCTGAGTACCGTAGAAATCAAGGTAATAAAAGCACTTTTAGATACTTTACAAATACCCTTTTTTTACACACAGGGATGCCTACAATGCATTCCTGGAGATGCAGGGACAGGTATAAATGGTCTGGAGGCTGATTTTTAGGGGTCAGGTTCCCTTTAATTCTGTGCAAACTGTCCATGGGCTAAAATAACTTTATACTCTGACTTTACAACCGCTGTCTACTCCCATACAAATCTAAGGGTACCGTTACACGTCGCAACATTGCATGCAATTGCACTTGCAATTTGCTGGTTGCAGTGAAATCATGGACACATTGTTCCATTTTGTTGCCGTGTACAAAATGGAACAATGTGTCCATGATTTTACTGCAACCAGTAAATTGCCAGTGAAATTGCATGCAATGTTACGACGTATAACGGTACCCTGAGAATAGCCCTGTGAAGTGCCCAGATTTTGTCAGTAGATAGAGAGGTCTTAGGGTACAGTCACACCTGGCAATGTCGGCGGCTATTTTATAGGCGACGCTGGGGCGTGGCCTATCGCCACCGACATCGCCAATGCGTCGCCTAATGTGAATAGGCGAGGGCAACACATTTGAGTGGTCGCCTGGTTTCACAGCAGCGCTGTGAAACCAGGCTACCACTCTGGGGTGATGTGTACACATCGCCCCATGTAACACTCTGACCGGCGATCTCACAGGCGATGGAAGCCATAGGCTCCCATGTTATGGCATCGCCGCTGGGGTTTTTAGACACCCCAGCGGCGCCGCCTGTGAGATCGCCGGTGCGTCGCCGGAGGTGTCGCCGCATGTAAACATGTGACGGCGAAGCTGGTGGGGTGCCAAAAATGTGCGCGCTCTCGCCTGTCGCTGCCGACATCTCCGGTGACGTCATCATTGGCCAGCCTGCGCAGGAAGGCTGGCTAATACATGATACCATTGCAATTGTGTAGTGTGAATGGGCAGTTCTTTAAATATGGCACCCTGTGAAGGGACAGCCAATTGAAATACAGTAGCCCCCACCAATCATCTCTGATGTGGCGCGGTATCCAGCACGCTGTGGCACACCTCTTGGAAATCACTAGGCGACATAGATTCCATCCTTATCGCCCGTTTACACACCAATACCAGGGCAATTCACCATCTGGGTTGCCTCTGATTTTAGAACAATGCTCTGAAACCGCAACCCCAAGCAACTGCGAAAATCACGATCACTTTCCCAAATTAGACGCTGCAACTTCGTGGCAATTTCAAGGCAACCGTGACAAAAATCCCGATTGCCTGGCAGTTGCTACACCGCAGTGGCGGCGTGTAAAGGTACCTTTAGAGTGACTCTGAACTTTTGTACCAAATCTGGATGACTCCTTTTTAAAAAAAATTGAGGAACCGGCGTAAAAATGCCAAAAACATCAGTTTTTTTTTTTTGCAGACTTGGCTTCATGAATAGACATTATACAAATGATTCAGCTGTCACATTCCCTTCCAGTTACAGTTACATTTTTCTTTTCATCCACTCAATTTTTTTAAGTAAATTACCAAAAATATTGCTATAATACTGGTGCTTCAGTACTGGCACTCAATGAACTATGATTAGCTTCATTTGTATTATTTTTATGTGCTAGATGCCAATGGAATACAACAAAATTAAATTCCATCTATTTAGCCTTTATGTATGGTATATTCGTTAAACTTACCTTTACAGTGTATGTTCGTCCTCCTACTCGATCACGAGCTTCAAGCACAATTACACTCAGACCTGAATCTAATAGCACTTTAGCTGCCGAAAGACCTAGGGAAGAAAAATCCATCATTTAAGGCATATCTATACGAGCTATAAATCATAAAATCATAGAATGGCAGAGTTGGAAGAGATCTCAAGGGCCATCGGGTACAACTTCTTGCAAATGCAGGTTTTCCTAAATCGTTCCAGTTTCCTAAATCATCCTAAATTAATTAATATTATTAATTTTATTAATAGAAATTAATAGAAAGCAATCCAATTCTTGCTGAATATATCACACGAAAAACGACAGCAGCACTCCAAATCAGATCATCAATTGCCTTTAATCCGGCCTACAGGGCGACCTGCGACGTTTCAGCCACCAAGTGGCTTTTGTCTAGCTCTTTATTGAAAATTAAACTTAATGTGGCTAACAGAGAAAGATTTGATGAAGGGCATGAGTACAAGAGAGTGCACATATTAACGGGAACTGGTCACTGGATTCATTCTGTCTGAATCAGCTCCTGCCTGCATGAGTGCAGCCAAGTACCGTATATTTTTCTTTGAAATACTTTAACCCCTTCATGACCTTGGAATTTTTCATTTTTGTTTTTTGCTCCCCTGCTTCCAAGAGCCATAACTTTTTTATTTTTCCATCAGTATAGACATATGATGGCTTGTTTGTTGCAGGACGAGTTGTACTTTCATATGCAATAATCTATTTTACCACATAGTGTACAGGGAAATTGCAAAAAAATTCTAAATACAGTGAAATTGAAAAAAAAGTGCAATAACACGTTTGTTTTTTGGACATTTTAGTCGCCATGTTCAATATATGGTAAAACCGACATGATGGGGTGATGTCTCGGGTTAGTACGACTTTGTAGACACCCAACATATATACCTTTATTGGTATCTAGGTGGTGAAAAAAAATTCAGCAGTTTGAAAAAAAAAACAGACTTTTTGCGCCATGTTCTGCGACACGTAGCGTTCTCATTGTTCAGGATCTGGGGCTGTGTGATGGCTTATTATTTGCGTCTTGAGCTAACGTTTTTAATGATGTAATTTTTGGGGGGATCCGCAGTTTTGATCGCCCGTTATTACATTTTATAGCAATGTTGCAGCAACCAAAAAAACGGAATTTTGGCATTTGGACCATTTTTTACGTTACGGAGTTTACGGCTCTCATTAACGGATTTAATACGATGATAGATTGGGCGATTCTGAACGCGGCGATACCAAACGTGCATTTTTTTAAAATACCGTATAAGCCGACCCGTGTATAAGCTGACCCCCCTACTTTTGCCCCCAAAACTTGGGAAAACCTATTGACTCGTGTATAAGCCGAGGGTGGACCCCAGCACAGGTATACAGCCCCAGCAGTGTGGTATACAGGCCCCCCCAGTGGTATACAGGCCTCCCCAGTGGTAGTATACAGCAGCCTCCCCAGTGGTAGTATACAGCAGCCTCCCCAGTGGTATATACAGGCCCCAGCAGTATATACAGCAGCCCCAGTGGTATACAGGCCCCAGTGGTATACAGGCCCCAGCGGTATACAGGCCCCAGCGGTATACAGGCCCCCTCAGAAGTGGTATACAGGCCCCCCCATCAGTGGTATACAGGGCCCCCCCTTGCTGCCGCACACCTGTAAAGTAATAGATAATTATACTTATCTCTGTCGCTGTCGCCGCTCTGACACCGCGCTCCTCCGGGTCTTCATGCGTCTTCCTGCTTGTGACCGGCGGGCGCAGGCAATGACGTCATTGCCTGTGCGCCGGAGGAGGAAGGATGAAGACCCGGAGGAGCGCGATGTCAGAGCGGCGACAGCGACAGGGATAAGTATAATGATCTATTAATTTACTGGTGTGCGGCAGCAAGGGGGGGCCCTGTATACCACTGATGGGGGGGCGCCTGTATACCGATGGGGGGGCGGGCGGCCGGCCTATGACTCGTGTATAAGCCGAGGGGGGGACTTTTCAGCACATTTGTGCTGAAAAACTCGGCTTATACACGAGTATATACGGTACTTTTATTGTGATTGAGGGGAAATGGGGAGTGATTTGAACTTTTATATATATATTTTTTTGTTTACAGGTTTTTAAAAACTTAATTTTTTTTATTAATTCACATTCTTACACTGCCTAATTTTTACACTGTTAAGAGGCACCTTGCTGCACAGTCCGATCGCTTCTGGAAGATACAGATGAGCTGCAGCGATATTATCGCGGGATCTCTGGAGCAGGCGGCATTCCCCACTGCGGCCGCCTTACAACCTGCTGTCAGTGATTGACAGCGGGATCCAAGGGGTTAACAGCGCCGATCGGATCCCAGATCCCATCGGTGCTGTTACCCTGACATCTCAGCTGATCACATTTATACATTCATTTAAAAATACTGTGTTTCACAGTAGCAGCAAAATAAATGAAATTTCTAAAATTGTAGTTCACAGTGCTTTTTTTTCCCTTTTGTCATTAAGCCCCAGTGCTTATTGTTTTCTTTTGTCATTACTGCCCGAAGGAGCAGCAGTATTTTAGATGTAGGTAAGTGAGGATAATAAAATAATCATTTTCAGTACTTTTGCATGAAATCTGGCTAAATAACTGACCATCAGCTGTAAATGACAGTAAATTACTTCTGCAAAGTAAATATGTAGTGTGAACAGACCAGGCTGGTTGCACCAGTGATGTAAGCTTTTTATGACTTTACCTAAATCAAATATTGTCCTTATCTGACAGAGTAATGTTTAATGCTTGCTGTCCATATCAATTTCCGGCTTTTCTGTAGGACTGACCTTTCCAGCAACCAGCTGATATCTCACAATAATATTGTGTACAAGGAGTACAAGGCACACATTACCTACAGATACATGATAGCAGCTTCTCTGCTGTGTGTTCACATCAGTTTATAGCATTTAGACAATGAGGTTATGCTCCCACTGTTCTTTTTTGCAGCTTTTTTTTTTCAAAATCAAAAATGTAGTAAAAATGCTACATACTTACAGTAATTTGTGTTTTTCATGCATTTTTAACCGTTTTTTAATACTTTTTTATGCATTCAACTGAATGGGAAAGAAATACAGCAAAATGCTGAAATAGGCTATGGTCACATTTGCGTTATGACCCTAGCTTGCCGGATTCCGGTTTTATCTTAGAACTTTTTCCAGCGCCGCATAGCATTACCGCTATGCGGTGCTGGAAAACGCTGCCCTTAGTTACCCGCTATTTACCTTAACGACCTGTCACACAGGCAGCGGTTTGGAGTGTGCTTTACAGCGTCGCACAGGAAACGCTGTCTGCAACGGTTTCCTGTGCGGCGCTGTAAAGCGCACTCCAAACCGCTGCCTGTGTGACAGGTCGTTAAGGTAAACAGCGGGTAACTAAGGGCAGCGTTTTCCAGCACCGCATAGCGGTAACGCTATGCGGCACTGGAAAAAGTTCTAAGATAAAACCGGAATCCGGCAGGCTAGGGTCAAAACGGAGATGTGACCCTGGCCATAGTATGTAGTTTGCAGTTTCAAAAAGGAAAAATAAGCACTGGGGCTTAATTACAAAAAGAAAAACAACACTGTGAATAGGGATGGGCGAGTCTACTCGCTTGGACTCGTTACTCGGCGAGTAGTAAAGGTGGTGTCACACCTGGCGACGTCGCTAGCGACATCGCCGAAAAAGTGACGTATCAGCGGTGTCGCTAGCGACGTCGCGCTGTGTAAATGAGCGGCGCGACCGCGTTTTATCGCTGGTCGCAGGTTGACAGGTTTACGGGAAGAACCGTAAACCTGTCAACCGGCGACCTGCGATAAGGCTGGATCGCGCCGTGTGACATCGCCAGAGCGATGTCGGCGGCGATCCAGCCTATACCGCAGCGTTGCTGCGGATCGCTCGCTGGGCTGAGCCCAGCCCAACGAGCGATGTCACCGCCCGCATCGCTGCGGTGTCGCCGGCCGCAGCAATGCTGTGTGACAGCTGGCCAGCGATGTCGGAAGCGAGCGGGCACCGCTTCCGACATCGCTGGCCAGATCGTGCTGTGTGACAGCACCTTTAGGGACTCGCAGGACTCGGTACTTGGCGAGTTTCCCAGCGATTACTCGCACAGTAACGAGTCCAATGCAAGTCAATGGCAATCCTAGTTTTGTCAGAGTTTACTTTTTCTCACTCGCTAGACTCGCTATATCACATCGCTATGTAGCTTGAATCTCCCCAAATCGTTTAAACAATCGCACCGCTTCATGGATACCCGCTGTCAGCAGCGAGTCTGAGCGAGTCTGAGCGAGTCTACGAATCCGAGTCCTGTATACTGTATTCGGGACTCGCGAATACAGAATCTGTTATGTTCCGACAAAGCTTCCGAGACAGCCTAGCGTGTTAGGTCAGAAAACTAGTGAAGATGGACAAGCATGTTAGCCAATCATATTCAGTAATGCCACAGCCATGTTGGTTGTGGCAGGACTATGATTGGCTTCTGTCCATCGTGATGCCTATGCCATGTATGAGAGGCGAGGCTGTATATAAGCCTTGCCACCGCCATTTCCTTCACATTCCTGTGACGATCTGAGCTAGTGCAGGGTGAGGTAGATGCTGGAGCAGATCATAGGGAGTGTCAGTCAGTGTAGGGAAACTTCAAGATTCCTTATATTTAACCCAAACAGCTCTTCTGAGAGCTACCAGGAGGACAGAGGAGTACTGTGTAGAGGACTGTAGGCAGGCAGGCAGGGAGGAGCAGCCTTACAGTGCACACAGGACCGACCTCATAGCTTAGGTTAGGCTGGCTTCACATTAGCGTTCCCCTCCCCAGCGTTCTGCAGAGGGGTCCGCAATGTGACCGCAGCGGCCGCCAGCTCCTATCTTTATAATGGGAGCGCACGGTGCTGCGCTTGACAGCGCAGGACCGTGAGCACCCATTCACTCCCATATGTGCTCTGTGCGAAGGCGGATGCCTGCGTACATATCACACCCTCTCGTCCGCACCAGGAATGCAACATGTCGCGGCCCTGGTGCGGACGAGAGTGTGTGATTTGCGCACAGATCACATATGGGAGTGAATGGGTGCGCACGGTCCTGCGCTGTCAAGCGCAGCACCGTGCGCTCCCATTATAAAGATAGGAGCTGGCGGCCGCTGCGGTCACATTGCGGATCCCCTCTGCAGAACGCTGCAGAGGGGTCCGCAAATGTGAACCCAGCCTTACTCACTCAGCTGTCCTAATAGCTGAAGTCAGAGGCTTAGATGAGGTACTATTCCTTATTTTTTTGCACCTGATAGATTTTGGGTCATAATAACCCCTTCAGCTTTATTTTCTCTGTGGCAGACCAGTGTGTTGCTGCTCTCCTACCTGCAAATAAGACAAACACATGCGAGTTTGGCCTCGGACACAGCAGCAAAAAACTGTTGCGAGTGGGATTACTCGCTATTACTCGCTTCCCCATTTATTAACATTGGACTCGCTAGACTCGCAACGAGTAGCGAGTCCCAGGCTCGGACTCGCTAGAGTCAAGCGATTCCGAGTAATTTAGGGCTCGCCCATCACTAACTGTGAAGTGTGAACTACATTTTAGAAATTTAATTTATTTTGCTGCTACTGTGAAACACAGTATTTTTATGTTCAATCTATGTTTATTGAATAAGTAAAAAGGAACAAACAGTAAAATCGACCGTACAATGTCAAATATTTCTAGGCTTAACGCCAACATACTAAGAGTTTCTTGTGATATATTAAAAGTTCGAGTATTCATTATGAAAAAAAAAAAAAAAGGAAAAAAAGAAACTGCGCTTAGTGAGCAGCATACATTCAACATATTTGTTGCAAAACATAGCAAATTGACACTAGTAAACTCACCAACTACAATATCTAAGTTAACAATATAAAGCTCGCTCCCTTTGAGCTGGGAGTTGGTGGAGTAAACCTAAGGGGGCCGTCACACGCTGAGATATCTTGCCAGATATCGTTTAAGCGATCTCCTTTTTGATCGCTTAAGCGATATCGGGCAAGAAATCGTTGCATGTAAACAAGCGATTCACGATGTGAAATCGCTTGATCGTGACATCGCTGATCTGAGGTTCGGTTCTCAGATCTAGCGATGAACGATGCAACAATCTGCATCATCGTGGTGTATGACACCACGATGATCCATCTCCCAGCGACCGCGCCTATGCTGGGAGATGGTAACTATGGTACACGTCGGGTAACTAAGCGACGCGACGCGCCTAGTTACCCGATGTGTACCATAGTAACGAGCGAGATCGCGGCTCCGCATCGCTGGTGAGTCTGTCTGTGTGACATCTCACCAGCGATGTGAGCGATATTGTAAGCGATTGCGCGTGCACGTGATCGCTTACAATATCGCTAAGGATATCTCAGCGTGTGACGGCCCCCTAAGACTTGAAACTCAAAGTCTCAGCTCTCCCGGATAGGCTCATTTTGGTAGGTATAACTCGTGAGAAAGATATTACTTTAGAAGTGAAGGTCAGGGCAGGATAGGGAGTTAAGACACGAGGAGAGGTATACAAGTGGGAAAAGAGAGAGAAAAAGAGGAAAAATAACGGGGAGGGGGGGGAGTTGGAGTGTGAGGAGGGGATGGGCACCCCCCCTCAGGAGGGACCAAAGATCTCCAAGTATCTTGGAGAATTAACAAACATCGTCCATCGTCCCCATGTTACTACAAATTTATCGCTGGAATTGTTCAATTCCGCTGTGAGATCCTCCATCCTACAAAGACTATGCATTTCTTTCAACCAGTCTGTGAAAGGTGGACAGACTGTCTGCTTCCAATACCGCGGAATGATTGTATGGGCTGCTGCAATGCAGGACCGCAAGATATCTCTTCTTTGCGACTTAATGGTACCCGGGAGGATAGATAGTAACGCCATCTTAGGTGAAGCCTCCACGTCTTCGCCACTTATCTCCCTATATGCGAGGAAGACCCCCTTCCAAAAGGGCTGTAGCTTGCTACAACTCCACCAGATATGAGTCATCGTTCCCCTCTCCACCCGGCACCTCCAACACATATCAGACACAGAGGGGAACGCCGCGTGAAAATAGACCGGGCAACGGTACCATCTGGCCATGATTTTAAATTTTTTTTCCTGGGCTTGACAAGCCACCGACATTTTATGCGTTATGACAAATGCTTTCTTCCAGTCGTCCCCCGAGATGGTGGTGCCCAGCTCCCCCTCCCACTTTCTGGTATATTTAGGTAGGTCTTCCGAGCCAGAGTGACTTAAAAATGTATAAATTAAGGACACGCAGTGGGCAGGTGGAGAGTTTTGTAGGAGCATCCTCTCGAAGGGGGAAGGCGGGGAGGAAAGGTCGAGCCCCCAGATTTCCCCTCAGTAGAAATGACTTAAACTGCGCATATTCCATCCAGGGAACATCTCCAACAGTTCTAACAAAGATATCGTATGGCATCAGGCTGTTACCCTTCAAAATGTGGTGACAGCGAGGCTCATCACCCAGACTCCAATTCAGGAACCGATGTACGCCCATTCCAGGCGGGAAGTCCGGATTATTGAACAAGGGTGTGAGGGGCCCCCGGCCCATGGATAAACGTCCCTTTTTGGTCTCCTGATCCCAAATCCGGAGAGCATTTGAACCCGGGCCAAAACTACCCCTATTGAATGGGCTAACCCAGGATAAATTGTGTAGGGGAATTCTCGAACAGTTCTGCTCCAAGCTAACCCATTGTTTAGAGCTGCTGTTATATTGCCAGTCTATCATTCGAGTCAGAATGGTCGATCTGTAATAAAGTTTAAAATTGGGGAGACCCACCCCACCCCTGCATTTATGTCTATATAGCGTATTTACCGCTACTCTTGGTCTCCGGGATCCCCAAAAAACCGTAACAGAATAGTTTGCAGCTTCCGGAAGAATGATGCTGGTATACTAATGGGTGCCGTTTGAAAAAGGTATAAAAACCGGGGCAAGACATCCATTTTAATCACATTGATTCTCCCGAACCACGATAGAGTACGTTTATCATAACGATTTAGGTTCTTAATTGTTTTTTCTAAGAGGGGCAAATAGTTCAAAGAAAATAGCTGCGAGGAGTCTCTAGGGATCCAAACCCCTAGGTACTTTAAAGCGGATGTCTGCCATTTAAACTGGAAATTGTCCTTCAGAAAAATACGTCCTTGGTTGGGAGAGTAACGTTTAGTGCCTCTGATTTGCCGAAGTTCACCTTAAAGTTACTGAGGCTACCGAACCTTTCAAATTCTTTCACCAAAGAGGGGAACGAGGTCCGAGGGTTAGAAACAAAAAGCAGGAGATCGTTGGCAAATAATGCAGCCTTATACTGGTGGTCCGGTCCCCGAAACCCATATATATGCGGATTCTTCCTGATGGCTATCGCTAGGTGCTCCATTGTAATGACTTATAATAGAGGCGACAGAGGGCAACCCTGCCTGGTGCCATTGTTGAAGGGAAAAGGAGAGGATAAAAGACCATTAACTTTGACCCTGGCTGTCAGACATCCATATAGGGAGGCAATCTTCCCTATGAACCTATCGCCCAGACCAATTTGGCGCAGGGAGGCCATCATAAACCGCCAGTCCACCCGATCGAAGGCCTTCTCCGCGTCTACAGAAAGGAGACACAGCGGAACAGAATCAGCCCTCGCTCGGTCCATTAGACCAAACAATTTATTTGTATTGTCCTGGCCTCCCTACCCTTTACAAAACCAACCTGGTCTGTGTGGATTAAATCCGGGAGCCAAGGGCCAAGCCTGTTAGCCAGAGTCTTTGAAAACAATTTGATATCTACATTAATTAAGGATACTGGTCTGTAGTTAGCGACACAGGAGTGGTCCTTACCAGGTTTAGGGAGGACGCTAATATGGGCTTCCAGCGACTTGGGAACCCAAGGGGACCGGGGCGAGACAGCGTTGAACACTTTAGTTAAAAATGGGACCAATTGGGCAGAAAACATTTTAAAAAATTTTGGAGTAAAGCCGTCAGGGCCAGGGGTCTTACCCGACGGGGAGTCCTTGATTACAGCTTCTGAGAAATCGTTATCTAAAAGCAAAGCAGTGCTCCCCGGGAGAACGGGCAGGGCGGTGTCCCTGATATATCCTTCAATAGCCGGGCCCAAGTCTCCCCGAGGCCCCCCCCGCCGCCTGCTTTTTAATGTTGTATAGATCATTGTAGAACTCCTGAAAGGTCTCGGAAATCAAAGATGGAATTTGTGTGTGTCCTCCCCTTGCCCGCAAAATGGAAGGGACATGCCCTGGGTCTCCTCTAGGGTGCAGGACTCTAGCCAATGGCCTACCACATTTGTCCGAGTATTCATACATGTGTCTTTGCAATCTATAACGAAAACGTAAATATTTCTGGTCTAATAAGGCCCTAAGCTCCTCTCTACTTTTAGTCAGCTCTGCATTGCAGGAAGAGTGCTTATGTATTCTATCTAGGTTAGAGATTTTTAAAAGGAGAGCCTCTACCTCCTCCTCCCTTTGTTTCTTTAGTCTCGCTCCATGTTGGATTAAGAGTCCGCGCACCACACACTTCAGGGTCTTCCATTGTATGGGCAGAGCCGTGGAGTCCGCGGAGTGAATCTGAAGGAATTCATCGATGGTACATTTAATCTCGGATGTACAACAGGAGTCCCTGATGAGATTATCATTTAGGCGCCACGTAATGTTGAGGAGAGCCATAGGATCAAATACTTAAATTAACCTTTAAGACATAAGGGCATGGGAGAAATTATATATAGAGTGTATTATTTTACATTGTATAAGTTGTGATTTAAACATGGCTGCCATTTCCTGCCACATCACACCATGTGCTGAGAGCAAGATGGAGTCCAAAGAAGACTGACCAATCACCGAAGCTGGAGGTCAGGCAAGACTGACCAATCACAGAATAACATACTCGATCAAGACCACACCCCTTGATGACCTCATGGATCCGCCCATGGACTAACCCACTGACCAATGAATACATCTGAGTAGGGCTGACCGAGCCCCTTATTGAACAAAATGTCCAGTCTATTGTAATAAACAGGCACTTGGAGCTTGGGTCTGACCAAGGAAGAGTGTACCACTGACTCTATGTGTCTGGTGTCTACTACTTTTCAATGCCGGCGCTTGGTCTATATTGATTTGGTCAGGGGCAGGCAACTTATTAATATTATTATGAAATATTACCTTTACAGTAAAAGGTCTCCTGATGCCATCTGGCATATCAATAGTGAGGAAGACTGGTGCGTGGTCGGACCATGGGCAGAAGCCAATTGAGACCTGCATCCCTGGGACACCATGATCATATCAATCCAGCTATAGGTGGAATGAACAGGAGAAAAATAGGTGTAGTCTCACTCCGTGGGATGCAACACCCGCCACACATCTACTAGTTGATGTCCCTGGATGGATCTCTTGAAGGCATTTATTTTTCAATAAGATAGAAAGCTATGGCCAGAGGAAGTGTCAATCCCAGGGTCTAATGTGAAGTTAAAGTCCCCTCCCAACACAACTGTCCCTTCTGCGAAGTCCAATAAAGAAGACAATATATTCGCAGAGTAACCCGTGGGGTCTCTATTGGGGAGGTACCAGTTAACAATGGTAAATATTTGGGAGTTGATACGTAGTTTCAAAAATATATATCTTCCGGCTCCATCAGTAACCGTATCAAGAACCGTGTGGTTCAATGACTTGTGGAGGGCTATCGACACTCCCCTAGACTTCGAGTCAGGGTTTAAGCTGTGCGTCCAGGAAGTGTAATATCTATTTCTTAACATAGGTACACAGCCAGTTTTGAAATGGGTCTCCTGCATCAAAAGTATGTGGATCCTTTTTTTATGCATACTGTATAGGATCTGGGATCTCTTCTGGGGAACGTTAATACCCCTTACGTTAAGGGATCCAATGCTTATTTGCTCCATCTCAGAGGGGGAGCGCCCAAGGGAAAGAGGGGAAGAGAGAGAAGCGGGGAGGTCTGAGAAAGTTTGTGTAGAGGAGAGAAAGGGAGAATGGAAGAAGGGGACAAAAGCGGTAGTACAGAGAAAGAGGGAAAAAAGAGATACAGATAAAGAGGTGTGAAGTAGTGTAAAAATTGGAAAAGGAGTTATACACCGAGCTCAGAATAAGTCACGAGCTGCGAGACCAATAGTTATTTTGAAGGCCAACTCAACTCCCCTACGGGTTGGGAATGTAAATTACGTCTCTCTACGAGGCGCAATCCCTTGGGGGTAAATGTAATGCAGGGATATTTAACTCTCCCCACCCCGGCACATCAACATCATTATCATTATCCCACCCCCTCTACGCATAACAGGAAGAAGGTGCCTTCCACTGCGAGAGGTCTCAAGGCGGTGAGAATCCTCCCCTCTGGACCCCCCGACCACCCATCTCTCCCCAGTGTCGCCTCGGGAGGCCAAATAACCACCCGAGTGGCATAGTTGGCCATTCGTCAATGTCAAAATGAGGAAGCTTTAATTCCGCCAAAAAGGGTGTGACGTCTTCCGGGGAACGGATTGTTAACATTTTCCCATCTCTCTTGACTTGGAGGCGGAAACGGAACCCCCATGTATACGGTATGTCCTTGGCTCTCAAGACGTCCAGTAGGGGCTTCAAAGCCCGTCTCTTTAGCAGAGTAAGACAGGAAAGGTCGGGCAGGACCTGTAGCTCCTTTGAGCGGTATGTGGCTCTGGCTCCCTGTCTGAGGTTCTGCATAATATTGTCTTTTTGTAGATAGTGGTGGACCCTGCAAATGACATTGCGAGGTCAATCAGAGTTGGTTGGTCGTGGCCCGAGAGCCCTATGGGCCCTATCTAATTCAATCTTGCTGTTAGGGGGAGCCTTTAGAACCTTGGAAAAAATCTGATGCAGAACAGATGGAAGATCCCTGGGCTCCGGGAGACCCCTCACTCTAATATTATTGCGGCGACCCCTATTCTCTGCGTCATCCATGGCTTCTACCAGGTATTGAATTTGGTGAGACTGATGTTCTATTATCTCCTGTTGGTGCACGACCTTCTTCTCAAGTGTCTTTAATCTGCTGTCAAGAGCATGGATCTGCATCTCCACATGAGAAACTGCCGCACGGGTGGATGCCACCTCTGCTTTGCATGCTCTCTCCAATCTGTCAACATACGCCTCCATATCTGCTTTTGTTGGTATAGATGCAATATGGGCCCTCAGGGATCTAATTTCTGACATTAAGTCCAGCTCCTGGTCGTCTACAGAGGGGGACCTCTCACACTCCACTCCCCCTTGCTGCATCTCAGGGTTTTCTCTCCCATCTCTCATGGCATCAGCCTGCTCAACCCTCTTCTGTACAGTTCCATATATGACGGGAGAATAATCATGGCCCTCCCCTGTCTCCAACCTGGGCCTCCCTCCTCTCCCTGAGCTCCCCCACTCCAAAGCTGTCTCCTATGAGGGGGGAGAGTCGGATCCTCCACTTCCCATAGCTGGGGGTTGGGGTCTGGTGAACTGTTCCCCTTCCTGCTCCCTCACAGGTCCTTGACTGTCCAGAGCTGCAGGAGCATCCCCGGCTATGCTGGAGATCTTATCAGCCTGTACTTTGGGGAAAGGGGGCTCCTGCTCTTCGTGAATCTCTGCTGTTGATACAGCCACTGCAGGCTTAGGGAGCTGCCGTGACGGTTCCTGAGGAGACGCTCTCTCCTCCCACTTTCCTTGGGATCCCCCTCTTGCAGGCTGATCCCGGGGGCTCCCCTTGTTCTTTCCCCCTGCTATGCCTGGTACCTTATGCAGCGTGTCGCTGCTATGTGGGGAGGAGTGCATCAGGCCGTCAGCCATCTTGGAGCCGCTCCGACGGGGAGCAGGTGACTGGGACCCAGAAAAGAACTGCTGTATCCCGCCGGTAGAGGCCCTGACTGGCTGAATCCGGGTCCCGGGCGGTCCCCCCTTCTTCCTGGAGCTCATGGCGACGCAGGCATGGTGATATTGTGCTGGTAAGTCAGCTTTTTGCCGGGGTGGATGGAGGAGCTCGAGTTCAGAGCGTACTCACACACTCATGGCTAGTTCCGCCTACCCAAACACAGTATTTTTAAATTCATGTATAAATGTAATTGGAAATGTATTTATAGTCTGATTTTATGCAGCCAAACCTTCTACTTTCTTCAATCCCAGCAGTATACCATACCTACAGAGCTTTTGTACATGCATTTTGATATGGTGGAAAATGCGTCCAACCGCAACCATTTTTTTTTTTAAACTGGCATTATGCCAATCTGAGTGACATGATTACCATGGTGACATGATCACAGCCGATTCTTGTTCAACGTTTTTTTTATTGAATTAGATATAAACTTACAAGGTGGTCATAACAAGTAGCGATACATTAAGATAACCACACATTAGAAAACAAGAGTCAAGTTAACAACTAACAGTAAACCATAACCATAACTAATTGTGTCATTCTTATAAACACGTGCGGTTGGAGGGTGGGTGGTGGGAAAGGAAGGGGGGGGGGTAAGAAGGGAGGGAGGGAAAAATACTTTAAAGTTATGCTCAACTAAACTTCGCTCATAGCATGTTGGAAGCAAATTAGATCAAGTTTATATTATGGGGGCATCCTGTTGAAAGAAAAACTAGTTCCACGTTAACCACTTGTTACTGTACTTTCCTTGAAGATTGTTCCTCAGAGCGAACGTGTATTCATACACATTGTGAGCTGCAATAGTCCCCAGTATTGTTTCAAACATTGGTGGATCCGGGTCTTTCCATCGAGCCGCTACACCATTTTTTGAGGCAATCAAAATGTGTATAATGAGCGCTCTGAGCTCAGGTGGTACTACGTTTATTTCTATCAGGAGCAGCGCGAGTTCTGGCGAGAGGTCCAAGTCGATCCCTGTTATGTCGGAGATTAGAAGTTGTATTTTCCCCCAAAATGGGCGCAGGATGGGACAGTCCCAGAATATGTGAGACATTGTGCCAGGTTTTCCGCAGTTCCTCCAGCACAATGGTGATATAGTTTCCGAAAATTTATGGAGTCTTGTAGGAGTGAAATACCACCTAGTCAAGGTTTTGTAGTAAGATTCCAAAAGAACTGAAGATGGGAGACCTTTGTAAACTATTTTGAGTGTATCTTCAATTACATCAGCAGGGAGAGAGATTTGGAGTTCCTTACTCCGTGCACCTATGTTAGAAGCGCTGGAAAATGAAGAATCAAGGTTCCATTCTTTGTGAACAGATTTGAAAGAACAAAAGATGTTCGCTTGGTTAAAAAGGAAAAGTTGAGTTATGTTTAGCGGGAGATGGAGACTCAGATTATTTTTATTGAGTGTATGTTTTATTTTGTCCCAGTTCCCAACCTCTTCTCTTGGCAAATTAAACTTGGTTCTAAGACTTGCAAAGGATTTGAGTTGCATATTGTCATCAAGTAAGTCTGAGAGAGTATGGATTCCACAATTGGTCCATACACTTACATCTATATCTGCCGATAGAGCTGGTAGGAGGTAAACTGAGATCCAACGTGGAGAAGGTTTATGATTTGTTGCGTATGACTTCGTGGTGAGAGTTCTCCACGAGCGTATGGTAGCCTTTAACGTTGGTTCTTTAGGTAATTTCTTGGTCTTGTCGCATAAATAAGCGAGTAGTGTCCATTAAAGATCTCTCGGTCACAGCTGATTCTGATTGCCTGTGTACAGCTAAAATCATGATGTTTTATGAACACTAGCTAAACGCTGGCTTTCCAAGGAGTATTGTAATGACAGGCACAGGGGCCTCAGCAGATCCCTGGCTGTCATGGCAACCCATCAGCATCCTGCGATCATGTCACAGGCTTGCCAATGAGGCATTTGGAATGACACATCCCACTTGCCAGCAGGTTTTTAAATTTTACTGTCAGAGATTGACAGCAGCATTTAACAGGTTAAAAACCAAAGGTGTTCCACCCATGGCGGTTGAAGGATGATTAAATTAGTCCTCATCTGCAAGGAAAGATTCAGGCTCAGCGTACAAGTCCACATCAAAGGCAGGGACATGACTTTTGACATACATGTACATCAAAAGTTGTGAAAGTGTAAAGTCCGGTTTACACACTGCGATGTCCCAGCGATTCGACCAACGATCGAGATCGCTGGAACATCGCTATCTGATCGCTGGTGAGCTGTAACCCAGGCAGACTCACCAACGATCAGGCACCACCGAGAATGCTGGTAACCAGGGTAAACATCAGGTAACTAAGGCTAGGGTCACATTTGTGGTTTTGTTTTCAAAACCGGACCGGTTTTGACCATTAAAAATGGTCAGAACCAAATCCGGTTCTGCAGCCATAAACTGCAATAGAAACACTGGATTGCACTTAATTCCATCCGGTTACCGCATCCGGTTTTGCACCCTGCATTTTTTGGGTTGTTGAAAACTGGATCCGGTTTTATTATAATGGGCGCCTATGGCAACCGGATCCAGTACTGCAAAGTACATGAATGTACCCTGCGGTACCGGATCCGGATTTTGGTGCCACAATTTGTTCTCATTGCAGATCTGGATCCATTACTGGATCCAGATCTGGAATGTGATGCCAAATGTGAAGGCACACGGAATACCGGATCCGGTAATGGATCCGGTTACCGGATTGTGCCTTCCAAATGTGACCCCAGCCTTAGCTTAGCACTGCGCTTAGTTGCCCGATGTTTACCCTGGTTACCAGCATCCCAGCATGTCTGTGTGGCACTGGGCTTCAGCCGGGAGGTCGTTGATCGTTGCTCTTCCACTATCACACACGCCGATGCTGGCCTTCCAGTGGGAGACTAATTGAAAAACGGCTATGGCCATTTACCAACGATCAGCGAGCTGATCGCTGGTCGTTGGTACATGTCACATGCAGCGGCATTCGTACGAGGTCGCTGCAACGTCACAAAACCGGTGACGTTGCAGCGATATCGTTGCGTTTAACCCAGCTTTAAGGTGATATTCCAATTATTCCATTCAGTACAGTCTTCATTCATTTAATTGTCTTCTATTGCAACTGAAACATGCCTGTTTCCTTCTTTTTTGACATCGTATCTGTTACTTTAGGAGATTTCACTGTCACTTTCTGTGGAGTCCTGCACAAGTGTAATTTTGCTCTCACATTCATCTACTAGCTTGGTGTTCACACATTCTAGTGTTAGGTCTCAGGTCTTGTCTATAGTGCATTAAAGGGATTGTCCCTTGAAGAAAGTTAACTTTAATTATTAGATCTTAGAATTAAATATAAGTTCCACATACAATCACTATTGAAAAAAACTGACGTTCTCATTCTGGGAACAAGAAGCTTCATCAAGTTTGGAATAAATGTTATATCACAAAAGTGAGTACACCCCCTCACATTTTTGTAAAAAATGTATTAGGCCCCTTTCGCATGTATGCGTTGCTCAATTACCTGCGTTTGTCTGCTCTGTGCTAGATGCAGTGCTCTGGCGCTCGTCTGTGCTCGGTGCCCCCATTACCTTTTATGGCCGAGCTCACCCGAGCGCAGGAGCCAACATCCTTGAAGCGCAAGTGCGAAGTGCCTAATGACATTGCGCATGCGCTTAGTCAGATGCACCCAGAAACGTGGAAAGCAGTGTTTCTGGGTGCATCTGACTAAGCGCATGCGCGGTGACGTCAGCACAGTCACACTCGCACTTCAGGGATGTCGGCTCCTGCGCACGGCTGTGCTTGGCCAAAGAAGGTAATGGGAGCACCGAATGCAGACTAGGCCAGGAGCACTGCATCTATGCGCTGATGTGCTTGCCTGCGTTTGCCTAAAACTGCACCTGCACGACTGCACCTGCGCAGGGCAGGCAAGCGCAGGTAATTCACCCACACATACATGCGAAAAAGGCCTTATATCATTCCATGGGACATTACTGAAGGTATGACACTATGATACAATGTTAAGTAGTCAGTGTATAGCTTGTATAACAAGTGTAAATTTGCTGTGCCCCAAACACAAAAAAAGACAAAGGTTTACATACTTTTGTCATTGGTTGATATTACTCCTTTAAGACAACGTTTAATGTTTTTTGTTTTATTTAGTTAACTTTATCTACTTTTAGTCTTTATGTGAAAAAGTAATTTTCAGTTGAATTTATGCAGAAATATGGAAAATTCTGGTTTACACACTTTTAAGAACCACTGTAATTATGGGTTATGAAGAGGATAGATGATTGATCGTTCTAAAATCTGTTTTTTTCTCGACACCATTATAAGACACAATTATTTCGTAGCATTTTATGTAACATTAAGTACATTATCACAATGAGATAATTAATTGAATAACTGCAGCAATATTCAATTTTATATCTATCAAATTACATTTGTTTCCATTACATTTATTGGCACTTGGGGGAATGCTTTATTTTTATATAAGTCTAATGGTAAGCACAGCAGTCCATGCCAGGGGCAACATGTGGCTCTAATTGAATAATGCTTTAAGACAACCTTATTACATCTGTCCTTTGGTTTATCAAATACTATTACGTTGATTAAGAAAAATGACCACAGCTAAATAAGAAATCAGAAAAAACAAACACAAAATTTGGTTCCAGTTTGAAAAAGAGGCCAGTGGTGCGCAAATGTTGTTAGAACATTTTGCCTCCCACTTAAATTATGGTGAGCTGCAGTATTACTGACTTGAGCATTCTAGGTAGTATTACGTAGTGCCTCTGATACTATATTAATTGATGATCTATATGGCATCTGATGAAGCATTCCATTTTTTGACCTGGAAATTGACATTTAAAGATTCTATATTTGCACACAGATGCAAACAGTCTCTCCACAGAGGAAGAAAGCAAGATCTCTAATGCCTCCTATTAGAAGTTTGTCAAATCCTTAACTCATAACTGAGTGGGATATTGACTAAAAGGGCCACTCAAAACGATGGTTATGGTGGTCTCCGCAAGGATTCCACCCCAGGGCTAGGTCCTTCCCTGCAGGGATATCTGGCTAGTCCCGTGTTTGAGACTCTCAATCGAGGCTCCACAGACTGCATTTGCATATTCAAATTCCCAGGGGGCAATGCATCATGGAATTCACTGTGTTTGAGCGCTTTAGCCGGCTGCCCGCAGTGTTTTCTTGGACTGGTCTCCCTGAGATCAGTGAATACTTTGTGATGTTGGTCTACTAGGCCTTGCTTCCACCTAGCCAGAATCCTACTCCACACTGATGAGGGGCAATATCCTAAAACAGCTGTCTGTGGATGGATACCTGGCTCTGTTAAGTCCCTTGTCATATCCTTAACTCATAACTGAGTGGGATATGGACTAAAAGGGACACTTAATATGGTGGTTATGGTGGTCTCTGCAAGGATTACACTCCAGGGCTAGGTCCTTCCCTGGAGGGATATCTGGCTAGACCCATGTTTAAGACTCTTAATCGAGGCTCCATGGACTCCATTTGCATATTCCTATTAGAACTTGCAATCCTACAAGTCAAGATCTACCCTAACCACTTAGACACTAAAGGCTGAGTTATTTTTGTAGGCCTATTAAAGTGCTGATTCAGAACTTTAGGATTGCTACTTCCGATAGGTAGTACTTGAGGCTATATGCATATTTAATTTGCCAGAAGAATTGTGCATGATCAATAAGTCTCCCTATGCCACCTTAATGCTCTCCAAAAAAGGAGAAACTTTACTTCTTTGACCTCCTGCCAAATAACTGTCACCCAGTAAAAATAATTTTCCTAAATTCTACTTACGATAGAAAAAAAAACCTTAAAATATCCATTTGCAAATGAATCCCTTCATGACATTTCATTTACGTTTACATCATGGTCAAGGAGGGTTTGCCACAAAATGATGTAAACTTATGTCTTGGCGATCATGTAGACACAGGAGCTGTGCCCACATGATCGCCATCAGGAGCTTGGCGTAAGTGATAGCCAAGCTCCAGTAATCACAGCCAGGGCTGAGGCCAACATTGCCCTGGCTGTTTAACCCCCGAAATACTGTGATCTATAGCCATCCCAGTATTAATGCATCTGGGACAGGGAGTGCACTCCCTCTCCCACCAAATTGGGACCACGTGACATGATCTCGGGGCACAGTTGATGAAATGGCAACCCAAGGTCAAATAATCTATAGGTGGTGAGACCATGAGCAAATAGGGTCTTATCTCCTTACAGATATCGGCAAGAACCTTATTGAAAGCTGCTCACCTGGAAAAGTTGTGTTACACACAACAAGTATGTGCGCCTGGATACAGCTGCTGCAGGACCCACACATCCACGATCGACGTGGCAAACAATACTTGTATTGGGGCGAAGTGTCTCAGGATCCGCGCTGCTGAATGAATGAACCAGAAACTGGAACACTGGTTTCAATGGGTGTTATTTATTCCTACGCGCTTCGGGCATTACAGTGCTCCTTCCTCAGGGTCACAAGAAACCTTTTTTTTGTCCCTGAGGAAGGAGCATGGTAAAACTCCAAAACGCGTAGGAATAAAGAACACCTGTTGAAACCAGTGTTCCAGTTTCTGGTTTCATTCATTCAGCAGCGCGGATCCTAAGGCACTTCGTCCCAATACAACAAGGTCAAATAATGACCTCCATACCTGCTAGCTATAGTGGCCTGTTAGGCTATGCCTCGGGCATGGTTCAACAGGCGTTCTGTCAGTGTAACACTGACAGGTGTAATGTATTGCAATGTTTGTGTCCCCCTAACACTTGTTTCTTTAGAGATCGAATAAAGGGCACTGGGCACAATGCACAGGCACTACAATGTACCGGGCACTAAAAAGCTTATTGACATTTTTTAATTCTACAACATTCACTGTGCTTGACTCCATCGGTGTTTTCGAAAGACTAAATCATCACTACACCCATAGATGAATTCACAGAAGTGTGTGATTTCCAAAATGTGGTTTCTGCTGTTCTGGCACTTAGGATTCAATCTGCAAACTATTCTAGGAAAATGTATGCTCCAAGATTCAAATGGCACTCCTGCCCTCCCAATTACTAGCATGTGACCAAACAGTACTGTACAGGCACATATGGGGTATTGCCATGTTCAGGAAAAATTGTTCAACACATTATGGGGACCTTTTTTTACCTATTCCCCCTGTGAAAATCTGAAATATGGGGCAAAAACAACAAGATAGTGATAAAAATGTACTTTTCTTTACCACTCAATTGTATAAACTTTTGTGTCACACCTGTGGTGTCATTATGCTCACCGTACTCCTAGATTAATTCATTGAGAGGTGTAGTTTGTAAAATGGGGGATTTTTGCTGTTCTGGCAACTCAAGGGCTTTGCTAGTATTACATGGGACCTGCAAACCATTCCAGGAAATTCTAAAGTCCACTTCTTCCTTCCTCAGCTTTGCACTGTACCTCAGACGTAGTTGCCAATTACATGGAGTATATTGTGCACTCAGGAAAAATTACACACAAACTGTGTGGTCCATTTGTTTCTTATTAGGACTTATTAAAATTAAAGACTATGGGATAAAATAGCATCTTAGTTAAAAAAAATAATTATTCTTTCTTCACTGTCCAATGGTAAAAAAATTGTGTGGCACACTGTACCTGTGGTGTCAATATACTCACTGCACCACTACATTTAGTCATTGATGGGTGTACTTTGTAAAATCTAAAGTAATTTTTTTTTACCACATATGAAGTATTAGTAAACTCGGGAGAAATTGTGCATTAAATTCTATGGTCCTTTTCTCTTTTACACTTTTTAAAAATTAAAAATTTGGGACAAAAGCAACATACTGGAAAATATGTATTTTTTTATTTTCATTGCCCAATTTTCTCCAATTACTTGAATCACCTGAGGGTCTAAACTGCTCACTACACCCCTAGATAAATTCCTTGAGGGGTGTAGTTTTCAGAATAAATGGAGAGGGGGGGGGGTCTACTGTTTTGACATGTCAGGGGATCTTCAGATGCGACATGGCATCATGCATTTTTTCATTTTCATTGCTCAACATTATTAAATTCGGTGACGCATCTCTACATCTCAAGCTAAAGTTATTAAGAGGTCTTGCTTTCAAAATTGGCTTACTTGTGGGGGTTTCTACTATTTAAGCACATCAGGAACTCTGCAAACATATCATGGCATCCATTATCTCTTCCAGACAATTTTGCACCCTAAAATTCAAATAGCGCTCCTTCCCTTCTGAGCCCTGACATGTGCTCAAACGGTAGTTTTCCTCCACATCTACTTGAATAATGGCGCTGTTCCATCTGTTATCGACTTCCATCCTGAAGTCCTCCTATCACAAGCGGTACACCTCTGCCGCGGCAGTCATATTTGCACACCCAATTGATGGGTGTGCAAATATGGTGCCCGCTGGTGATAATGGCCCCTTGCGCACTATCACCAGTGGTGTTTCAGTGGCCCGCACCCAACGCCACCTGCAACTAAAGAGACACTTTGTTGCCTCAGTGATATGATGCACCACGCCACCTGCCGCTCCATCTCCATAGCATCTAAGTGCTGCATACCACTGTCTGAGTAACTGCACATGTGAGCCTGTGCAGTTATTCATACGGTGGCCATCTTTCTTCACATAACTTTGGACTCACTTGGGTGTACAAAGATGGCCACCTAATGAGTAATTACACATTCGAGCATGCGCAGTTACTCATCTGGCGGTCATCTTTGAACACCCAAGTGTGTTCAATGAGACAGACAGTGCACCGGACGCAGATAGAGACAGACAGCAAACCAGGGGGCAGAGTGAACCAGACAGTGAATCAAGGGGCAGAAAGAGACAGACAATACACTGTGGGGTAGAGAGAGACATTAAGTGCACTAGGGAGCAGAGACAGACAGTGCACTGGCAGGCAGAGAGATACAGACAGCACATCAGGAGGCAGAGAGACAGATAGACAAACAGCAAACTGGAAGCAGAGAAAGACCGACAGCAAACTGGGGGACAGAGAGAGACAGATAGCACACTGGGGACATAGAGAGCACATAGTGGGAGACAGCTCTAAGGAGAGAGCATAAGAGGGGAAAAGACAGCACAGATGGGAGAGAGACAGCACACCAGGGGAGAGCTGACAGGGAGAGAAAGGTCAAATGAGAAAGCACAGAGAGGAGTAGACAGCACAGTTTGGAGAGAGACAGCACACAGGGGGGGAGAGAGAGCGCGGGTGGGGGGAGACAGATCAAAGGAGAGAGCACAGAGGGGAGAAGGCAGCACAGAGGGAAAAAGACAGCACACAAGGGGCAGTTAGAGAGCAGACATTGGGGAGAGTAGATGGGGGAGAGAGACAGTCGTCGCCCTCCCGACGTGATAGCAATGGGCATCCATCTAGTATTGTGTATTCCTGTACTCAGGAGAAACTGCACAACAAATTGAATACACCAGCTTCCAATGTTAGTCCTGTAAAATTGTATTTCTTATTTTCACCACTCAACATGATAAAATTCTGTGAAGCACCTGTGGGTTCGAGGGTTTCACTATACATTTAGAAAAATTCCTTTAAGGGTGTAGTTTCTAAAATGTTGTGATGTGGGGGTTTCCCACTATTTATGCCTATCAGGAGCTCTATAAACATGACATGGCATTTGTTATTTATTTCGGCAAATTTTATCCTCCAAAATTCAAGTAGCCCTCCTTTTTTCTGAGCCCTGCTGTGCACCCAAACAGTAACCCCACATATGGGGTATACCTATAATCAGGAGAAAATAGACAGTAAAGTTTCATTTTCTTCATTCCACATTGCTTTAATTCCTGTGAAGCACCTTAAGGCTTAATAAACTTCTTGAAGGTGGTTTTCAGCACTTTGAGGGGTGCCGTTTTTAGAATGGAGTCACTTTTGGGTGTTTTCTGTCACTTAGGCCCCTCAAAGTCACCTCAAATGTAGTATGGTCTCTAAAAAAATTAATTTGTAAATTTTGTGGGAAAAATGAGAACTTAGTTATAAACTACCTTTCCAACTTCCTAACAAAAAAATTATGTTTAAAAAATATGGCTGATGTAAAGTAGACAAGTGGGAAATGTTATTTATTAACTATTTTGTGTGATATAACTCTGGTTTATGTGATATCATTCTGGTTTAAAGGCACAAAATGTGAAGTTCAAAAATTTTGAAAGTGTCAAATTTTTATCCAATTTTAGTTTTTTTTTTAAATAAATAAGTGTAAATCATATAGACCAAAATTTACCACTAAAATGATGTATAAAGTGTCACTAAAAACACTCTCAGAAGTACAGTGGTACCTTGATTTACAAGTAACTTTATTTGCAAGCATTTTGAAAGATGAGCTGCCATTTGTGAAAAATTGTAACTTGCTTAACAAGCAATGATTTGGATTCCGAGCACTAGGGGCTGCGCACTGCGCAAATACTGTGCATGTGTGATGCTACTGACTCTTTGTAGTTTATTTCTTAAATATTTTAATGTATATAAATTTACTGGCCTCCCTCCACCGCTCGAAGCTCTCTCAGCTGCAGGACATGTACGGGAACCTGCCGGCAGCAGAGAGCACTCAGAGCATTGCTGTCCTCATGTCTCTGCCTTCCCACCTCTGTCTGCCCCCTGTCTGCCCACTGTCACCACTTTCCTTCCCCCCTGTCTACCCACTGTCCACCCCTCATCTACCTGCTGTCCGCCCCCCTATCTGCCCGCCCGCCGCCACTCTGACCTCACACAAACACACACATTCACCAATCCACTGCCACTGCACTGCTGTATTCTGGGTGGCCAATAAGATGCCAGCAGTGCTGACCAATCAGACGCCAGCAACTGCTGGTGTCTGATTGGCTGCCGCCTTCCTGTACATGTATGGGAGCTGAGAGAACTCAGTGCAGTGCCCAGCAGCCTGGAATACAGCGAGACAGTGGTGGATCGGTTACAGTGTGTGAGAGTGTGGGTCAATTGGGGGATGATGGGGGATGCATGGGGATATTGGGGGCTGCATGGGGATATTGGGGCTGCATAAGGGTGTTGGTGATATTGGGGGCTGATGGTGACTTCAAGGGGTTGATTGGGATGATGGGGGCTGCAAGGGGATGAGGGGAGTTGCAAAGGGATGATGGGGATATTGGGAGCTGCAATTGGATAGTGGGGGCTGCAAGGGGATGATGGGGGATGATGGGCTGATGGGGATATTGGGGGCTGCAAGGGGAGAATGGAGGCTGGAAGGGGATGATGGTGATATTGGGGGCTGCAAGGACATTATGGGGGCTGCAAGGGGATGATGGGGATATTGAGGGATGCAAGGGGATGATGAGGGCTGCAAGAGGATGATGAGGGCTGCAAGAGGATGATGAGGGCTGCAAGGGGATGATAGGGGCTGCATGTGGATGATGGGGATATCGGGGGCTGCATGGGGATGATTATGTTGTAATGTACAGTTTTTTGTATTACTGTAATAATTTTGCAGTTCTGTATGTACACATATATGAATACAGTAGATATTTTTGGGTTGTGGAACAAATACTCTGTGTTTCAATTATTTCTTCTGGGAACACTTGCTTTGATATACAAGCGATTTGATTTACAAACTTGCTATATGTTTTGCAGCTGAAAAGCAGATCCTCAAAAAAACGCGGAAAAAGCGCATCATGTGATTGTAGCCTGACAATTCCTTTCATTATTAGTCAGTACTAGTTATGGCATAAATAGAGCTAAGGGAGGCATAAGGCTAAGTTCCCACAGTGCTTTGTTAGTGCATTTTTTGAGGATCCGCTTTTCAGGTGCAAAACGGATCTGCTTTTTCAAAAAAATGCATAATCATTCACACAGTGTGTTTTTGCAGTGTTTTTTCCTGGATGTGTTTTTTGAGCATATTCACAATGGGGGCAATGGAAATAGCGCACCAGGAAAAATGCCAAGAAATTGACATGCTTAATCTTTTTGAGAATTTGCTTTCCACACAAAACGAATCCTCTAAAAATTGGAGCGTCTGAATGCTAAATTTGGAAATGTATTGACTTGGCTGGAATGCCAAATGCCACTCCATTTCACTGCAAAAATGGATCCTCAAAAAAATGCAACAAAAACGCACCTTGTGAATGTAGTCTAGCTCTCCTAGACAGCTAGAAGGAGTGGGCTACAGGTCCCCCAGTTCCGGTGGTATTGAGAGAGCACTATTAAAAACTGTCTATCAAATCAGATTACACAAAATTGAGAATATATATATATATATATATATAATATATATATATATATATAATATATATATATTATATACACACACTATATATATACACACATTGGGATTGCTTATGTAGTATATTGTATCTATTTTTGGTAATCTGTATCATTTGAATCCTAAGTAACTCTTTATTAAATACACGTTCACATACTCTTGGACACACCATTCAGGGAGAGCCCCTTCCAACTAGTTAGCCGATGGCTTCATAATATTGACAGTTTAATCTAATTGATTGTACCCCTGAGGAAGGTGCAGGGACGATACCGACATGCGTTGGGAATAAAGGAGCAACATTGAAGAAGCCTAGGCTTCCTTGTCTTTCATCCTGACAGCAGCATGGATCATATGAGCACCACTACTTTTGGATCTCTGGATACACCACTACTGTGCACGTGGAAGTGGGAATCCAGCAGCAGCTGTCCATGCGAGCATACTGGTTGTGGGTTATCACAACCGAACCAGGTGAGCACATACACCCACGGTGTTATAATCTTATCTAAACGATAAGACCTTTTTGCGCCTGTTTGTGTCTCTCTCTGCTTTATATTACGATTCTCCTGTGGATGCCAGCTGCAAGCAATTGGACAATCACAGCTTCTAGTACCTTAAGGGGATTAATAAGTACAATAAAAAGCGGGAAAAAAGGTTTTAAAAATATGATTTTAAAAAAATCCACAAAAGTTCAAATCCACTCTCTTATGTCCTATTGAAGATAAAGCAATTTAAAAAAAATTAAAAATACACAAATTTTGTATTGCTGCACGCAGAAATGTCTGATCTGTAAATTCTGTGTATAAAACAAAATAATCCGATCAGTAAATGGCGTAATGAGAAAAAAATCTAAACGCCAGAATTACTTTTTTTGGTTTGGCTGCAAAACTGGAATAAAAAACAATAAGAGGTGATTAACGCATCAATCATATTTACCCCAAAATGGGATTAGTAAAAATCCCAAGTCAGGGCAAAAAAATAAGCCCCACCCACTTCATAGCCCCACACTTACTTACTATGCCCAGGCCCCTTCAGCTAGTATAAATAGTATATATTTATATCATATTTGGTATAATTGTTGGGGTTGCAATAGTACAGCATTTACATCCATATCTGTCTCATCTATGATTATATAAGATTATTCAACTCATTAGGTTAATTATTAAAGATATGAAGAGGACGAATATCCTTATATCCTTATATCCTCAAATGGATGCAATAAAAATGCTTAACATGTACACACTGGTTCATATATTGATTTGCCAATTGGAAAATAAAACTGTCACAGGTCTCAGTGCCTAATGACGAGTATACGGTTATTTACTAATTAATTAAAATAATTGATTTATATATATTTTACAAAGTTCAGAATTTTTCAACCACAAAAATATAGTAATGGAATTACCGTAAATTAACAGGAACATACCGCTCATAGTGGCACAGAAGTAGGGCGCTCCTCCATTACTGTCATTACTCACATGAGTCTCGCATGACTCACCCGGAATGGCCGCTGACTCTCTGGACAGGAGTGTCTCAGCTGTGTATCCATGCATGCATCTTGCATAGTGTGTCTCCAGCCGTACACGCATCCTCACAACATGGATACATTTGAATAGAATTGTGGATCAGCCACCATCCAGCCTGCACCTGTGAGTCAGAGACTCCTTGCACTGCACACACGATGAGGTCAGTACATTGTTTCTGCAGTACAAAGCCTTAGTACCCACACTGCACACACTCAGATTGTGTTACGGTGAGTAGGGAAAGGTTAGTAACAATATCTTTTTTAATTAAGTAGCTGTGGGGGGATCATCATACTACGTGGCATTGTACACTGTGGGGTCTAACACACTGAGTTGCGGAGGGCAGTGGGGCCATCCTCTGAGTCAGGAGAGAGCTAAGGGGTACATCTTACTGATTGAGGGACTATGGGGTCAACATATCGAGTGGGGGGGTGGGTTCATCATGGCTGCACTGTCTAAGTGGTTGGCACTGTTGCTGGGGTTCTGTGTTCAAATCTCACCAAGGACATATTTTTTGCGAGGTGGGGGGTAATTTAAACTTTTGCTATGTGGCCCCATGAATTTTATGTACACCTTTGGGTTGTTCTTTACAGTACAATGAATGATGTAAAAACAAGCAACTAAAAACAATGGAGGAATTGCATTTATTTTGTCATTTCACCACATTTTTTTACAGTTTTAGCACAAAGTGAATGGTGTAAATTAGATTTAGTGATTAGTAAAACTTCAGAGCATTACTTAAACACTTTATAGTAAAGAGCTTGAAAGTGCTGCACTGCTGGCATGGCCACTGCTGGTGAACTGTAGGAGTCACTAAACTTGGCAGCAAGGAGGGAAGAATATATTTAAAAAGCCTCTACTTGAGAATGGAGAGTATTTTTAGTTACAAATATAATGGAGAGTTCCATGATTTTACATGCATTTTCAAATTTTACCTATTTGCTGAAGGAGTATATGGACTTTAAGTCTCCTTAATGGGAACTTATCATGTCAAAAATACTATGAATCTACAGATATAGGGGTTAATAATCATTCTAACACATTTCAAACTGCCCGGCCACCACACAGAAATGTCATCTACTGAGAGGAACTTTTTTCTTCTGGCAGATAGGGCTCTTCAGCCATAGAGATGTTGTTGAAGTGGTTTGATTCACCTTTTAATGCATTGTGAGCGGCGGCTGTAGCCACAACCTCAGCATTAACTGACAGCCAGCTTCTCAGTGGATCAGTGCAGAGTTGGTTGTTTGTCAGTGCTGGGGTTGTGATTACAGCTGCCTCTCATTGTATATGAGCAGGACTGGAACCACACCGGACACTTCACTATGACTGAAAGCCCAAGGCTGGCAAGAGAAAACTTAATTTCTTCCCACGTGTCGGGTTTTTGGTGCGGCGGCAATAGGGTTCAGAACGCTATTAACCTAGAGGTAAACCGTACATGTGCAGGTTAATAGCAATTTTTTTAACATAATAGGCTTCCTTTATGAAAGTAATACTCAGTAAAAGGATGCAAATGCACCACCTATCTATAGTCCATTTCCAGGACCAATCTAAAATCCAAAAAATGGGAATGCTGCAAGGTAGGAAAAATGTACCTGTCCTTGTTTTCTGGTACAAATAAGATCACCAACACAATAATAAAAATATATACTGTATGCTACTGCGCAAATTTCACCTGATACATTAATACACATATGTGAAGGGCACTGCACAGAGATTACACAAACAAAGCACACAATAAAACATACAATATCTAAATATACTCAGTCAGTGGCTCACTAACCATGTATAGGGGTTTCTTTGATTATAAATGTATGTGATTGTCACAATTCTTATCTCACTATATGGAGTTATATTGTCTCCTGAGTTGATGTAAAAAGACAGATCACTTCTCAGATAATAATCCACTTATACCATATATACCATTTTTGTACACCTATATAAGTTTTAACCTTAGATTACAATGTGTGCTTTCAGAGCCAATTAGCTCAAAACAAACAGGGTGCTTCCACTTCTACAGCCTGTTCACTAACAACCAAACAGTGTCACAGACTTTAATGAGTTTCCTACCCATCCGGGGGCTATAGTTGCTGCACAATACAGGTTATGTGGAACCAGGGTGTAGTGATAGACCTGCATGTTGAAGGGGTCTATACCTCACACCTGGGATGCAGGTACCCGCTCCTTGTGTGGCACCGCGTTCTTAGTTTTCAGGCATGGCACTGGAGGCGGGACTTAGTGGTGATGTCACTCAAAGGGTGAAGGACCAACTAGTTTGAGTGGCTAGGGCTACTTCATCTGCCAAAAACATAATTTCCTCCCAGTTGTCGGGCTTTTGGTGCGGTGGCAATAAGGTTCAGAACACTATTAACCTACAGGTAAACGTTTATGTGCAAGTTAATAGCATATTTTTTACATGATAGGTTTCCTTTAAGTCAGCTTGACACTGTCCACAAATAACAAATGTTATAAAAAATGATGACAGATCGTGCTAGCCAATGTTCGAACAGTGCTCGGGAGTGCTGGGAGTACAGTGCTCAGCTGTGCTGTGCTTAGCTGAGTATCGCATGTTCTCAAATAGGTCATTTGTGAATGATCAGACACAAAGAGCCTCCTCACTTGAACAATTGGAATCGACACCTGGGTGAGACCCGCTTTTAGTCTCTAATTGGCACTCACTGGGGGTAAAAGCAACATAGCCTGATGCTGTGTGTGTTAATAAAAAGAAGACCTGCCTACCCTGCCCTGGTAATGATCTGTTTTTGGCTGGCTGTATATGGGTGGGATGCCGGACTGACCATCACTAATTACATACCATGAAACCCTTCACCAGCGATTTCCCGTTATTCATTTTCATTTTTCCCTCCCCTTCTTCCAAAAGTCATATCTTTTAATTTTTCCAGCAATATAGACATATAAGAGCTTATTTTTTGCGGGATGAGTTGTACTGTTGAACTAGAGCATCCATTTAATCATATAGTGTCCTGGAAAATCCAAAACAATTCCAAAGCTGTGAAAATACAAAAAAAAAATGAAATTCCACAATGTTTTTTCTTATTCATTTACCATGTTTACTATATGGTAAAACTAATTTGTATATACCAAATATGTATACTTTTACTTTTACTGAGTGGTGAATAAAAATTCTGAAGTTTGTAATGAAAAATGAATTGTGTTTTTGTCGCCATGTTCCGCAACTTGTAGCGTTCTCATTTTTCGGGATCTGGGGATTATGTGATTGCTTATTTGTTTTGTCTTGAGCTGATATTTTTAATTATAATTTTTTGGGTAGATGTGCTGTTTTGATCTCCTGTTATTGCTTTTTATTGCAATCTTGCGTTGACCAAAAAACATAACTTTGTCGTCTATAACTTTTTTCCGTTATGCAGTTTACTGATCAGATTAATGTTATATTTTCATAGATAGGGTATTTCTCACCGTGGCAATGTCAAATTTGTTTAAAATTAAATTAAATTTATATTAAATGGGGCAAAATGGGGGTGGTTTGAACTTTAATAGTTTTTTTTATTTTTTCATATTTTTTTTTTTTAATTTCAGTTTTAGTTTATTTTTTTGGTCCCATAGGGCACCTCATCACTTCAGTGTCGATCACTGCTTCAATACAGAGCCGTGATGATCACCTCCTGTGAATATCAACGCCCAGCCAGTGTTCACAGGAAAAGAGTCAGGACAATGACAGGGGTCATCATTAGACCTCTCGCTGTCATGGAAACACATCTCTGCCACGTGAACATGTCACAGGGTTGCCGATGGCGCCGGGTAATAGCACAATCCATGCTGCGGTGTGTTAGATCATGCTGTCGGAGTTTCACAGCACGATTTAATGGGTTAACAGGTTCGGGCAGATCTCTGATCCATCTTCACATTAGCTGCAGATGTCAGATGATCAAATCAGCTGACGTGTGCAGAGAAAGATGCGAGCTCAGCACGTGAGCTTGCATCAAATGGAGGGACACAACCAATAATATACCTATACCTCCTTTGTCGTAAAGGGCTTAAACTCATTACTCAACTTGAGCTCATCAGAGTTTCCGATCTGCTCGATTCGAGTACAAAGTATCCGAGCTCATTATTAGTTATTAAATATTTATTTCACTCTGTAATCAAATTCAAAGCTGACTATATAGTGCCCCATACAGCTGTGTACTAAAGTGCCTATCTTTCTGCCCTCAAGTTTTATCCTTTGAAGTGTAGATGGAAGGAAAAGTGCTTTATATTCACTCATTGACTTTTACAAGATACCGGTAATTGATTTTTTAGTAACAAAGAAATAAGGTTTGGCAGCTCTCTTGTACTGTACTTATATGCTACATTACATTTGTTAGGCTTGGTAGAGAATTGGATTTATTTGATCATCACAGCAATTCCTTATAAAGTGCAAACGATAATGCAATTGCAATTGTTGTATATGTGGCTGGGTCATAGATTACTTCACTAAATGACCCTCATATATTTAACTTGAAAGAGGAAAGTAATACATATCTCTTGTTAAATCCTGGAGGCTGAATGCTGACATATGCTTAGATCATCTTACCATGCTATTGTTGCTCCAGGTTCTCATGGGTTACCATAGTAACATTAAACCAAGATGTATGTACTTGTAGATTCAGTGACAGAGGATGTCTGCAGCTGCATCTTTTTTTATGCTTCACATGCAAATAGCTGGGAGAATACGTGTAAGAGCATGAAACAAACAATTATTAGAATATTGCTAATTTTGCCCACTTTTTTATGACGTCCATAGTCCTACCCCACAATGGTTGGGCACCTGTGCAAGAACACTATATGGGTCCTTTGTAGACCAATATCTCATCATAATTCACAATTCCATCTGTTTTGGATATGGGAATGGGCAGCCTAAACTCTTGGGCCCCTGTGTGGCTGCCTGGGTTGTGTATTGGTGCATCCTCCCCTGCTGCCGTGTACTTATGTGGCGCCCCACTGGTCAGTCGTCACAAATGGGGTACTGCACCCAAAGATGAGCGTGTGGTTATCCCTGTCGCAAATAGAATGCAGAACACTGTGGAAGGATTTGATCCCAACACACACCCACCGATGAAACCGGGGGGAGGTCCCAAAAAGAGAGTTGGAGAGTGGAAAGTGTGAGAGGAGCAAGGTAGAACTCACGGGAAGTCTTCAGGAGTGTCGTTCCCGAGAAAATACGGAGAACGGGAGCTTACCCGAAAGACAAAGGGGGCTTCAAGAGAAGGCTAAAGAGAGTAGTAGCCCAGACAGAAAGGTCCTGACTTGTTCACCCGGAGTGCACAGGCCTGACAACACGGCCAGGAGTGTTCACCCTCCGACCGTACTCGTCCCGGCTTCGAAGACGTCCTCAGGGTGGTTATCCCCTGGGACGTACTACTGCTCACGAAGCAGGCATCAAGATGAGAGAGAAGGGACAGGACAAGGGTGGATCCAAGAAGGTACCACCAGAGACTTCCACAGATTCTGCATTCTGCTGTGACTACCTGGCCGTCCTGCTGGAGTACTGTGAGCTGTATTACCATCTTGATCAGTTTTTACAAGTAAAGTACCCGGAAGAGTGAATTGTCTCTGTGTTTCTGTCCTGCTTCATTGACTTTTCTCAACGGTCTGCAACATCCTGGCAACAGGAAACACTGCCCCGGAGGTTTAGCTCTACCTGTAGGGAGCTGCTCCACCGAAGCCGCAATACCACCACCTTCCAGATGACTGTGGCGGTGCTGGTGTTTAGTCACCAGGTACTACAGGTGACGTCACGTGACAAGGACTTTAGTCCCTTGTAAATGCCAAAAACACTCCCTTCTTTTAGGGCTGTCCCCCGGGGCCACGGATCTGGGCAGGCCACCTGCGACATTCCCTGTTTGAAGAGAAAGGGGCCCACACATCCGAGTTCTCATACCCTGAGGTGCTGCACTTATAGATTCATCATCATTCTGGTATTTACTATTCATTTTAGCTTTTCATTTTTAACCCATTCCCAACATTGGACATACCGCTACATTCTACTTTGCAATGTGTTCCCACAAATGGACGTACCAGTACATCCTGGTAATTGTGTTGGCACAGGAGCAATGCCTTTGTTATCACCGCTGTCACAACTAGGGACAGTGGTTGCACCTCCCCTAGCTGTTTAATGCCCTAACTGGTGTGATCAATAGCGAACGCAGCATTTAGGAGGTAGGAGAGGAGGTGCATTCCCTCTCCCACCCGATTGGGACCCCTGTGACGTGATCACAGTGTCCTGATCCTTGTCATGGCAATAATGGCCAACGGGTTTTTAAATCCAACCTCCAGAAAAAAGTGGAACAAAACAATAAGTCAATTACAAATAAGTATAGATGGTATCCCTGAAAAGTCATCAAATCCTGCAAAAAACAAGCCCCCACTCAGCTCCATCAGGGAAAAACAAAGTTATAGCTACTGGAATTTAGCTCAAAATCAATTTTTGTGTGAAGGAGGCAAGACACAAATAACATACCGTATATACTCGTGTATAAGCCGAGTTTTTCAGCCCAAAATTTGGGCTGAAAAGTCCCCCCCTCGGCTTATACACGGGTCATATACGGTACATGGAGTGGGGGGGCTGTGTCCCGGGGCTGTGGAGGCTGGAGGAGGCGGGGGGAGGCTGCTGTATGAGCGGCCCCGTCACGTGGGGCCGCTCATTATATATGCACTGCTTCCCCCTGTTAATCAGCGGCAGGGGGAAGCAGTTCATATAAGCCCCCCAAAAGCTGGCACTGTCCCCCCTTGTAAGGGCTCCCCCCCCGCTGCTTATACATTACCATCCCGGTGTTCTGATCGGCGCCGCTCCTCGGTGCGTCTTCATCCTCCCGTCCGCGCTGGCTGCATCCGGGATCTCCGGCTGTCGCAGCGATATGACGTCATCGTGCGACGGCCGGAGATCCCGGATGCAGCCAGCGCGGACGGGAGGATGAAGACGCAGCACCGAGGAGCGGTGCCGATCAGAACACCGGGATGGTAATGTATAAGCAGCGGGGGGGGGGCCCTTACAAGGGGGGACAGTGCCAGCTTTTGGGGGCTGTTGGTACCCCCAGGGGCTGCTGTGGTACCCCCTGGGGGCTGTTGGTACCCCCAGGGGGCTGTTGGTACCCCCAGGGGGCTGTTGCTACCCCCAGGGGGCTATTGGTACCCCCAGGGGGCTGTTGGTACCCCCAGGGGGCTGCTGGGTATCCCCAGGGGGCTGCTGGGTACCCCCTGGGGGCTGATATATGTACCCCTGGGGGCCTGCTGTATACCACTGGGGCTGCTGAATACTACCACTGGGGCTGCTGGGGCTCCTGTATACTACCACTGGGGCTGCTGGGGCTCCTGTATACTACCACTTGGGCTGCTGGGGCTCCTGTATACTACCACTGGGGCTGCTGGGGAATCTGTATACTACCACTGGGGCTGCTGGGGAATCTGTATACTACCACTGGGGCTGCTGGGGAATCTGTATACTACCACTGGGGCTGCTGGGGAATCTGTATACTACCACTGGGGCTGCTGGGGAATCCGTATACTACCACTGGGGCTGCTGGGGAATCTGTATACTACCACTGGGGCTGCTGTATACTACCACTGGGGAGGCCTGTATACCACACTGCTGGGGCTGTATACCTGTGCTGGGGTCCACCCTCGGCTTATACACGAGTCAATAGGTTTTTCCAGATTTTTGGGGCAAAAGTAGGGGGGTCGGCTTATACACGGGTCGGCTTGTACACGAGTATATACGGTATATGTGGTATTGCTGCAATCATACTGATCCGAGGAATAATCACTTTTAACAGTGAATGCAATTAAAAAAAGTTCTGAATTGCTGGTTTTTGTTCATTCCGCCTACTAAAAAAACAGGATAAAAAGTGATAAAAAAATTATATATGAGTGAAAATTATACCAATAAAAACAACTCATCTCGCAGAAAACAAGTCCTCACTTGACCCTGTTGGCAGAAGAATGAAAAAAATTATAGCTCTTAAGTTATGTGATGTATAAAACTTTTTTACAATGTAGCTTTAATAGCTGCCAAACATAAAAACCTGATCTAAACGTGGTATCTCTGTAATTGCACCGACCCAAAGAATAAAACCGTCTTATTACTTATACCACATGTATTACAAACTTATCCATAAACAAGGTCAACCACCACGGAAGATGACTGCCTTGCAAGCGCTCTGTCGTATTAAATAAACAAAGAGAAGGAGTAATAGATAGTTTCATTAAATTGCTTTTATTTTTATGATCCGAAAAAAGGGGGGGGAGGACGGAAAAAGTGGGTCAAGGCCCCAAAACACATTGATACAGTGTAACTTTTTTTGTGTTATAAGGTCATGGTGAACAACATACAAAAGAAAATAAAACAAATTCTTGACCTCAGGGGAAAAAAATCAGATATACACTGTCTCATTTAATAACACTGATCCAAGCTCAATACAGTGTTTTGGCAGATACTACATGGACCAAAAATACAATCGCCTGCATGAGCCCTAAAGGCTACTTCACATGCTACGATATCGGTGAACGATATCGTTAGCTATGTCACGTGACCGCAATCGTTTCGACATCGTTAGTGCGTTGTCACACGCAAGGATATCGTTAACGATCTTAAATTTGGCAATGCGCCATTTTTTTGGAGAAGAATGAGTTAACGATGTTATAAAGCGGCAGGAATAGGAGAATTGTGAACGACATCGTTCAAAAAGGTGTCACACTGAACGATGTTGCTGGTTCACAGAACGTTAATTGGACGACGAACGATAGATTTGAGGTCTGGATCTCAAATTTTTGATGACCGATCCAACGATTTATCGTTTCAAGATCGTATGTTTACACGCAACGACGCACAAACAACATCGTTCGAACGATCTCAAAAGCGTGATGTTTCAACAATATCGTAGCGTGTGAAGTAGCCTTTAGGATAAGTTCCCACTGAGTGTTTCTGATTCATTTTTGGTTACTGCATTTTTTTTTAAAACTGCACAAAAAAATGGATCAGTCAAAATGGTCTGCCAGCTGTTCAGACGCTGCATTTTTTGACTGCTGTGTTAGTGGTGCAGAAAGTGCATCCAGAAAATATTAAGCAGCATTTATAGCTCCGTTTTTCTGGTGTGCTTTCTGCACCACTAACAACCAAATACCTACCCCCCCATAATCCCATGTTGATCCCAGGCGATGTCTTCCTCCCGGGCATTGCAGGACCTGTGGGTAGTCAGTATGGTACTTGCAGGACCTAACCATGTGACTCAGTCACATGGTGCCAGGTCCTGGAAGTATCGTACAGACTACCGACAGGTCCTGCGATGCCTGGGAGGAAGACATCACCCGGGATCACCATGGGATTGTGGTCAGGGTAAGAAAGTGTGTGTGCGTTTATCTTGCCTGTGTGTCTGTCTTTCTGTGTCCCTCCAAAACGGAGCAATAGAGCAACACAAACAAATGATGTGTTTGTGATGCTTTTTTTTTCAAAACGAGGATCCGATTTTGGAGCAGAAACTGCACCAAAAATGGATCAATAAAATATAGAGCACAAATGCTCTGTCTGAATTTAGCCTAAAGGGCCCGTTACATGCTACAATATTGTTAACGACATCGTTTGTACAAAACGGCTTTTTGGGTGGAGCAACGATGTGGTAACGACATTGTTGCGTGTGACAAGTACAAACGATAAATAGACTGATCGTTGATCTGAGGTTTTTGAACCGGACTTAAAACCAGATGATGATTGTCCATCCAACCTGCAGCATCAGTGTGTGTGACACCATGATAATGATGTTGTTAACGACTTCGCCTATTCAGAACTGAAGGACATAGGCGATCTAATGACTGCAAGTATCGTTCGCTTGTCGCGGAATCATTACTGCGTTGTTAAAGATATCTGTATGTGTGACATTTCACAAGCGATCATTGAATGACGTTCAAGCGATCTAAGTCAAGTCCGATCGTTGGTCGGCTCATTCGACCATTGAAGCGTGTAACAGGGCCTTGAGGGTGGCTTTACACGTTTCAATATCGTTGCGATATCGCAATTCAATGGCGCGGGAGCGCGCATTTAGTGCACGTTTCTCCCGCATCGCATCGGAGGTTTACACGTTGCGATTTCACCTCCGATCAACGACGGACCAATGCTCCGGAAGTGGCCGCGTCCGACGGGCCGCCGATATTTCACATCGAAGTGGGGCTTTCACACAGCACAACCACATAACCAATCTGGGCGTGGATTACGTGGAGCTGAGGACATGGGCAGCTCTAAGATAGTATTTGCCCGCGCCCACAACGAATCTATTGGCCGACGACAGTGCGTGTTGATTGGACAATCAACGTCTCCAACATGCTGGCTACTATTGGTGGAAGTTCCTGCGTTGCGATTGGTTATGTCTTCCCAGGGCGCCATTTTGAAGGAGCTGTCACTTCAGCACTACCCATAGGCGCCGTCTGCATGATCATTCATTGTTATTTTCAATTCACAGACACACATAAGTACGCAAAGAAATGAAAAGTCCAGTATGTTATGGGCCAAATATAGTGTGCACACTGTCATACATCCAATTGTTGTCTGCAGCACACAACGTTGCATTACGCAACGCCCGCAGGATATTATCCCCTAGGCGCCGCAGAAGTGTTTCTTGCCGTGTCACTGCGCGTATGGCGGCTTTAAATTTTGCGACGGCACGTCAGCGGACGTACTGACGTCATGAATGTGGTTTCAGTTTCTATCCGCCTGCAAGGCAAGGCCATGCACATTGCAGCACAATCATGGCGGCCACACACCGCGCTCCCACGTGGGGGATGGCGGAGCTGATGTTTTTAATTGATCATTGCGATCGCTATGATTATTGGGGCCATCATCCCCACCGGCACCCCAGGCTGTGCAACCGCAGCACTGTGCGGAAGATACAGCAATCCCTGCTCCGTCAGCTGTGTGTTCAGAGGGAGGTGAAAGCCATCCAGAAGAAGATCGCTGATCTAAAATTTAAGAGCCCAGCCCGCATAGTGGACATCCGTGCACGGATTGCCAGGCTGCGTGGTGAGTAATTGTTGTCCCCAAACACACACCTGCACATGTACATGTCCCAAACTACATAGCAATGTCCACAAACATATCAGAAGGAGAGTGTTGCCCCTGGCCTGTCCACACCAATGTGGTGGCATATATTCATCATCATTTGTACCCAGGGCCTACACTTCAGCCTGTTCGTCCAACCTCACAAATTTTCAAAAATAACAATAAACACAGAAATAAAAAACAGTGTGAAAATTCACTCTGCATCTTTCTATCCATTCAATGCCGGGCACAGCCAGCATGGCAAGGGAAGGGAGTGTGGAGGCCACGTGACATATAGTACAGGTGACTCTACACTCCCTCGCCTTGCCATGCTGCCTGAAACCTGCCTCTTAAAACATGACATTTGAAGACTGTGGCTTGATGCTCATTTTGAAAAGGACCAATCACAAAGGAATGAGAAACAGCCTACATTTGTCAACTGTGTATTGACCCACCATGTGGGTGTGAGAACAATGTGCATTGCCAGTTGGGTGTCACCCAAACACGAATATGGCTAAGCCCGTCATGTGCATCCCAAATGGTGACGCCGGACTCAAGTGTAACCTCACTATAGTTGTGCCTAACCTGCCTTAACATTGCCAATGTTATTTTCCTAAAAAATCACCATCTTAAACACACAGATGACACACTGCAGCCTAGATGTTGCACCCTACCCAGGGGACAATATAGACACAGCATGCTTTTGTACTGTTTCCCAAAAATGGATATGAACAAGAGGTCTATGCATACATGCATACAGTGGGTTCTGGCCCTACCGAAAAGACACAACACATACAACGACCATGTGTTGGTGTGTTTGGCCACAATCCAACATATCTTGCCATTGTAGTGGACCTCCTGTCATTAAACATACTGTGTCCTAACCACAGTACAAATATACAATAGTTGCACTCGACACAGACTTATTTCACAAAAGGGAAAACTGAACAATGAAAAAGTAGAGATACTTGGTATTATGGAAATGGCCAAATCGATAATTCACCCAGTTGCCATGTTGCTGCGATCTCTGTAAACTGGGTCCTAACACTAATGAAACTGCCTGATGTCTGTCTGGGCTTTTCCTCATCGGCTGATACCAGAGAACAATGGATTTGCAGTCTTATAACTAAAGACAGGTGCTTTGAATATATAATTGGTGCCTTGGGAAAAGAGGTTAACCCCTTAGGCGTGCTAGAGACTGATACCAGAGGGCAATAGCTCATATCTCACAACTAGAGTGAGGAGAGGTGCTAGCAAACGGGTGTTGAACCCATGTCAAACACATACACATTATAATGCTGCACTCAGTCCTGTCTATGAAGGTGCTAACTAAACACAAGGGCCAAATCGATAATTCACCCAGTTGCCACGTTGCGGCGATCTCTGTAAACTGGGTCCTAACACTAATGAAACTGCCTGATGTCTGTCTGGGCTTTTCCTCATCGGCTGATACCAGAGAACAATGGATTTGCAGTCTTATAACTAAAGACAGGTGCTTTGAATATATATTAAACACAAATAATGGCAAACAAAGCAGCGTTCTCTTGCTTCCTCGCCACACTACAAACGCTATTTGATCTGAAAAATCGTGTACTAGCTCTAAAAAAAAAACATGTTTTTAAACAAGCAAAAACACCATAGAACCACACACAATAAGCATAACATGTTTAAAACCATCCAGCATCCATGTACCCACACAAACAAGAATAATCATCCTGTGCTGTGTGGCCAGCAGATCCAGGTCCAAAGACATTCAATGGACAAACTCAGTAATTTATATGATATTTGGGCCTATGTATTGGGCTAATTTCCAAAACCCCCCTAAAAACCATCCAACCCCCATATACACCTCACACATCTGAAGAACCATCATTTTTGGAAAAAATCAATGGTTTAACATCAAATTTAACCATATTACGCAAAACAACAATTACACAGAGGGACAAAGCTACCAATAAACCATGTGCTGCATAACACATATAACAACTGGGTCTCCATTTGTGCAAAGACTATTCTTATGTTTGGAAACCAGCATCACAGTGTTTTCCAGCCAATATAACCTGCAAAGACCTGCATAACGCCGGGACTACCACCAGCACACTCCCTATGAATTATTATATTTTACACAACGTAAAGTACATGTGCACAGTTTGCACATCGTCTCCATGCTCGTAATGCTGCCTAATCACAAATGGACATGCAGTGCTATTAGTACAAAATGCAGTAACTATGGCAAATTTATCTGTACAGATTATAATACAGAGCATTACTTTCCTCAATGGCGCTGGGCAGAAAACCTAATTGCGTTCAGCTGTGTGCCGTTTATCAAGGGACAAACAACAAGTAATTAGCCAACACACTTGCGGCGTCCAATGGTAGTGCGTCGGGAGTGACAACGCCCCACGTCGTGGATTGGCCAGCTAATTAAAGATTTGGATAGGCTGTGTGGCCTTTAAAAGACGACTTTTCCATCATCCCCACACCAACACATGCAAACACAGCGTGGTAGCGCCCCCTCTTGTCGCACAGCAGGATTGACGGTATGTATTGGTGACTCTCGGTTGTCATGGTTGTTTTGTGTAATTGGGATGTATTTCAAGTATAGTGTGTTTGTTTGATGTTTAAAAGTATTTTCAATGCTTGCAACTTTGCATACATTGACAATTGATTTACTCAGCTACATATTTGGGTTGGCCCTGTTCAACCATGCACACATCTTGCTCCATTTGTGTTGCTGCCACACAATAGCAAAATGTCTACATGATTGTATTTCCAAACACATAAATGTCACAACGTTCAAAAGATATGTGTGTCTGTGTGCCAAGTGCCCTTTTTTGTATAACATTTTTGCACCCAAAATCACTAGGTGCTTTCAATTTTACAAGTTAACAGTGTTACCATACGTTTTGGGATTCCATAACCACTGCAAGCAAAGTTGCCTTGTGCACATGTTTGCAAAGGCGGGCCTTTTTTTTTTTTTTCTGGGTTTACCTTGCTAACCATTTTGCTTAAAATAAGTTTGCAAAATGGCCTGACAATTAAAGTGTTAGGAATTAGCAGGTGCGGCATGGGGAGGGCTCCACAAGGGGACAATGGCAACTACATGTTAGCTTCTGTATGATTTTGTTGGGGTGGCTTAAAGTAATGTTTTTGTAAATTTGGCACTTTGGACCATTTGTAAGTGCCAGAATGCAGTGTCAATGTTCATACTAAAACAAAACGACATCTTGGATATGGGGTATTGTGTGGGTGGTTAATGGTTAATGACCAACACACTTCCAAACATTCTTCAACAGTGGCGTGTAACAAGCATGTGAGCATAGTGGTTGAGTTATCTTGTTACAACATATCATGTGGTTAGCCAAACTTGCTGGCCCTCTGGTCATCACATGGTTGGTCACTACCATTAACTCTCATCACATTTGTGCCCCACAATGTAATGTTAAAGAACAAGTTGGACCACAGTACCCGTTAGGCACTGTCTGGAGACACTGTTTCATTTGAGAAGTGAATGTAAGTGGGCTACTGGTTTATGTTGACGTTGCACCTTACAATCTTCACCTTACTTGTGCACATTGGCTAACTATTGATAAGCTGGCTATGCACACAATGTATGTTGTGGCAGCAACATCAAACATGTCCATTAACTTATCAACCACAAGCAACATCCTTGGCTGGAGGGATATGTGGCTATGGGCCACTTTGTGAGCCTTTATGTTGCGGTACACTGATTTTGTGTGCAGGAACCCATCAGTGTGTTGTAATGGGCCATGCTTCTGCTTGAACCAAGTTATCTTTTTTATTGGGTTTTATAAAATGTACATGAGCCCAACACTATTTTCCCATACTTGTTTTTTCATGACCTTAACGTGCATGTTTGCTTTGCCCATGTACATGGTTATTTCTCAGATAGCCTAAGCAATCAGGCCTTTGCGTAGAGGCCAAGATACATACCACCTCCGTGACGCTAATTTAGCTGATTGTGTGTTGACCCGCAAGGTGCAAATGTTGGCCTCACATCCATTTTAACAGAGTGCCATACATACATACTGGTAGCCTATGTTGCTTAATGGCCTTATTGTCAAATGCGTGCTGGTAAACTTTTGACAAATCGGACCCATTAATGACACTTTTATAATGTTTTGACAGGAACACATTTACCCACATGCAAACACATGAAAGTAAATGATCCATGTCTATGTGTGTTGACAGCCTTTTTCTGTGTTCACAGATGACAGACAACCATGAATATATCCAGGCCTTCATAGCCAAATACCAGGAGCTGGAGTGCTTGTGGTGGATAAGAGCGCTGGAATATAAGAACAGTACGGCATGGAGAGTGGCGTATGACCAGCTAATCGCACTCAGCCAGCAGCACAACCCAGGGCTGAGTGTTGATTTGCAGTTTGTGCAAAAGAAAATATCTAATCTGCGCACAGTGTACCAAAAGGAGGTGAAGGAGGTTAACAAGTCCATGCGGTCCGGGAGTGGAACGGGGGAGGCTTATGTGCCACGTTTGTGGTACTATGACCTCCTCCACTTCCTCAAGAACCAGCATGTCCCTCTGAGTACACTGTGCAGCAGGTCCTTTGCACAAACTGCTTCGGCCACTCTCCAAGTGTCGGATCCGCCACAAGAGGTATGTGTTTGATCTTCTTGTTTCATTCTCTCGTCAACGGTGGTTGTAGACACTGGTGTTGTGTGGCACTTTTTAAACATATCATCGTGTGTTGTTTTTCACACGGCACGTTTGTAAAAACAGCGTGGTTTTGGCCTTCAAAAAATTAACAGACCTAGTCTGCTAGTGTCATCACATATGCGTAAACATGCTGCTTACTTATGTAAGTAGAGTAAGCAGTGTGTCTTGCAAGACTTTTCAATATGTGTAAAGGTTACTTTGGTTGTTTTTTTAAATTACTTACATTGCATGCTTAAAGTGGTTGAAGGGATGTTGCCTGGTACAGCATAGATGTTTGTTGCTTTTAGTAATTTTTTTTTTGGCTTCTTATTTACAGGACTCTCAAGGCACCGGGCCCAGCCAGGAAGAGGCACCCGTTCTGGAGGAGCCCCCCACTACATCGGGGTGGAGCCTGATCCCGGTCCCACCATGCAGCACCCTGGGCCCAGGGACGGGGCCAGGGCACGTCGAAGACCAGCTCCCCCCTCTACCCAGCTGGGTGACTGGGCCAAGAGGGTGCTGCTGAACCTGGAACGTTTCCCTTGGACTGGGATCGGGCTTATAGTCAGTGAACGGGTGTCGGAGCTGGCCCGGCCGGAAAAAACTCACCTTGAGAGGATCATCACTCTGGCCCTGGAGGCGTCGATGAATGGGACACTGACTGGGGACACAGTCTTGTTTTCCTTTTGTACCATTTTGTTTATCCAAAAGGTGAAGTCGACCAAGATTTTAGTTTGTTTTTTTGGCCAACAATAAATGTACTTTCCCAAATAGTGTTGTCTTTCTTTTGAGAATAGGTAACAGTTATCAAGCAGGTGCAAGTATGTTCTCAGATCGTCACACACAGGTGTTACAGACACTACAAGTAGCTTGAAAACACTTTTTTTGATTAATTGAAAATGTAATTGTGTGTTAAGGGCACTTTACACACACACACTTTTTGGACAATTGTGTGCCCACATTTTGCCTTGCAATCAAATCATGTACACATTGCTCCATTTTGTGGCGTGGGTCAAATGGAGCAATGTGTCCATTATTTCACTGTAAGCCTCCATTTTTGCATTAGTTTTACCCCTAACTTTATATGGGTAAAGTGGACGTTACTTTGGGCTCCCCAGAATGTGCCATGCTCTATGTGGTCCGGTATTCATACAGTGTTCAACAATCCTAAATAGTTGTGGGCCCTGTGTCCTCATTTTTTGCTTACTTAAGGCCACTTTACACACACAGAGATCTGAGTCCAATATCTGAACAGATTTCTGGTTGCAGGGAAATCATGGATACATTGCTCGATGTTCTACACAGCCACCAAATGGCAAAATGTATCCATTATTTCAGAGGTTCCCAACTCCAGTCCTCAAGGCACACCAACAGTGCAGGTTTTCAGGATTTCCTTAGTATTGCACAGGTGATAATTGAATCACCTGCACCGGGGATGATTCCAATTTCTAAGGAAATCGTGAAAACCTGCACTGTTGGTGTGCCTTGAGGACTGGAGTTGGGAACCTCTGCATTATTTTACTGCAAACATAGATCTGTTCAGATATTGTACTCAGATATCTGTGTGTGTAAAGTGGGCTTTATGTAAAACAAAAAGGAAAAGGGGCGCAAATGTGTAGGATCCCCTTATTAAAAACGTCTATGTGGCGTGGGTAGGTGGCCACTCACCTTATCGGGTTGTGCAAGTCCTGCACAACCTGGTTTAACAGCCTCCGCCGCTGGCGGTATGTACACTGCCTCTCCGCTCTCCTCTCTCCTGTTCAAGGCAGATCGTTTGTGCTGTTCCTGAGCTGCTCCAGCCGCCAGTCCCTCAAAAAGGGAGTAGTTTTCATGCAAAAAATAGTAATGGCGGTCTGATTAGGAGCGCTCTAAGGAACAAGCAGACATGTAAGATGTTTTCATAAATGGCAAACCTTTTATTAACTTCTTAGCTCCCCTCACAGCTCCACTACGCATTTCAACTGCATACAAACATTCTTCATCAGGTGACACCACCTGATGAAGACTGTTTGTATGCCGTTGAAACGCATAGTTGAGCTGTGAGGGGAGCTAAGAAGTTAATAAAAGGTTTTTTTATGAAAACATCTTACATGTCTGCTTGTTCCTTAGAGCGCTCCTAATCAGACCGCCATTACTATTTTTTGCATAAAGTGGGCTTTAGGCCCAAATTAAATGACGCAGTTTTATAATTTACGTAGCATCTTTGACCTGAAGCAAGGTGTTTTGTAGGTGTAGTTATGTTTTTAACTTAAAACGCACACAAGTCAATTGGTGTTGTCATTTGTTTTGTATTTTGCGGCTTGCCAAAACATGCAAGTCACACACTTTTTTTTTTTTTTTTTAAACCTTGTATCAAAACCATAAAATATTACAAGGGACCATGGACAAACATTGGTCATAAAGTGCAAATGTGTCCAAAAGTATCACCAAGGGCGTAATGCGGAAACATTCCGCAACACTTTACGGGCCAACATGACCTTCTAATAATGTAACAATTACCAACAAAGAGTATGTCAACATGACACAATTACAATTCCAACTTGGAAACAATGCAACAACCAAACTAATTAATGTGGGCCAACAGGACCCTGACTAGAAGCTTGGCTGACAAAGTGGTGCAACATGGCACCCACCACCTCCAGCTTCACCAGAGCCTCTTGGAAGGCCGGAATTAGGTCCCGGTAAGATCTTTGACCTACAGTGTGAAAAGACAAACATCATTGGCCATAATTTTAAAATACCTTTTGGACAACATTAAAAGGGGGGCCAAAAAAAATACTTACCAACTCCAGGAGGGGAGCCATTGACAGAGGAGGGTGATTGTCGCAAGTTGGCTGGTGAATCATCAGCTGTTGGGCCTAGTGGTTTGCAAGAAACAAATATCTTAATTAACAGCATGTTTTGTTTAAGGGACACTTTACACAACTTATCTGTCCTAGTTCTGAACAACTTTAACTGTTTGCATTGAAATCATGGACACATAGATCAATTTTGTGGCTGTGTCCAAATGGAACAATGTGTCCATGATTTCACTGCAACCAGTAAGTTTTTCAGAAGTTGGACCAATAACTTTGTGTGTGTAAAGTGGCCATTACATACAGTCCAATTTACTTTAGCCACCAAAAAAAGGGCAGGAATCATTTCACAAGTACCTGAAGCACTGCCATGTTCGTCACTTGATGAGTGTGGCTGGGCAGCTCCATATGCCTCCATTATTGCCTGTAAGGCAGATTGGCCATGGGGTGTGTCCTGATCACCAGAACCAGAGGCCAGACACACTCCCAGATGGGCATGTTGTTCCGCTGCCAGAGGGGAGTATGCAGGAGCTTGGCCCGGTGAGTCTCCCAGATCTGCTCGTGGTGATGCTGCTAGTGAACGATGTGGAGATCCAAGTGCTGCTGATGGCGAGGCTGAGGACAATGTTCCCCTTGAGGGAATGGTAAGTGGGGATCTGGAGGGTGCAGGTGATCGCTCGGGTGACCTGCACGGTCCTTCTGCTGGGGCTGCAGCTGGAGCCTGGTCTGCCTCATCTTCTGCATCTGTGTATTTTGAAGGTAGCATTTCTTAACAACTATTTTTAAAATTTCAATATAGTGTAGTGTGTGCCTACTACCCTTTGGTGTGTAAATTACCTGTTACATACATGATGGCCTTACGTCCATTATGACATTATAGTGTGTCTGCTGTTGTATGTACTGGTCTGATTTTTGCAACATTAAACACGAAAGTTATGTGGACATTACAACATAATGGTCCTAGGTATGGGTACTTGACTTGGTTACCACACTATTGCTTACTTAATGACACGCAACAGCAATATTGATTATGTCTTTCTACCCAAATATTGGAATAGCTGGAGTAGGAGTCATTGGTGTAGGAGACAATAGATGTTTTTTTCTGTGGTGGGTGTACTATGCTATATTGTGTAATGATGACACGTTTGTAAGTATCATGACATAATACTCACCACGCAAAGTCTGGATGTGTTCCCGGATGGCGGCAATGCGGTCCCTGGCCTTATGTTTCATGTCAGCGATCTTTTTAACTATTTGTTTGCCGCTTCGCTCAACATGTAGGTCCCGCATCAAGGCCCGTTGGATCTTGCGCACAATGCCCTTTGTATGCAGCCTGGGGTGCTGGTGTGGTTGAACACACCAGTAATCTTGTGTGTCTAAAATGTCAAATAAAATGAGCAGCTCTGGCTCGCCCCAGGCTACTGCGCGCTGTTCCGCCGCCATCTTTAGTGCTGGGACTTCACTCCACCTCTAAAGGGTGGGCCTGCTGCAAGCCAACGTCATGACGTCACGATGCAAATTGCGGGAGCGGGGCATAATTTCTCACTCCGCAAAGGACTCGCACACACATACTGGCGGAGCCCAGAGCACGCTCTGCGGTCGGGAAATGTGCCCAGCACAACGCATTTGCGTTGCAGACACCATGAGTATAGTTTACACATTATATATATGTGGAGGGAGTTGTGAGATGCAAAGTACTGTTTGTATGATATTCCTTTTATTTAGATTCACATTGAAAACATGTGGCTGACAAGAAACCATTAACAAAATGCAGACATTACATGGTACAGTCGTCGTGACAAGGTCCAACAACTATTTGCACGAGCAGTACAGAAGATGTGGAATTGTGTTTGGATACATTCTGGTCGGCACCTTTGCGCTGCTCCATCAACTATTCCGTAATGCAGCGCACATCACAATAATAAACTGCTTAACAAACAAAATGGCTGCTTCGCAATGCTCAGCCAATCCGCATAGACTACCTAGCCACCAATCATTGGAGGTGGGCGGCTTAAGAAATTAAACATTTGCAACGCCTACGGGACTTCCGGGAACGACCAAACAATCTGAATTGAAATCGTTGTTGGGTTGTCACACAGCACGATCCGGCTCCAATCTTCATTCAATATCGGACCATTGAATAGCACGCTCATTCAATCCCCGATATCGCATTGACATCGTTCCTGCATCGTATTGGACGTTCACACCATACAGCGCAGGAACGATATCGGTTCCAACGATCGAACCACCTGACTTTTCATTGAAATTGGACGCCGATATCGCAACGTGTAAACCCCCCTTGAGAGTGACACTCTGGATTGCATCAAATTACTGCCATTTTATACACCTAGTTGTACATTAGCTTACTTTTTAAATTTATACTCAATTATCATTAATGCCTATACGAAATTATATTTTTGTCCCTCCCTTACTGATTATCATGTTGTTTGTTTTATTATCTAATTATTGCATAATCTGTACAAATTCAAGTTTTTTTCGATTATGAAATATATTTATGTCTATAACTACCGTATATACTCGTGTATAAGCCGAGCTTTTCAGCCCAAAATTTGGGCTGAAAAGTCTCCCCCTCGGCTTATACACGAGTCAATACGGTGGTGGGGGCTGTGGAGGCTGGAGGAGACGGGGGGAGGCTGCTGTATGAGCGGCCCCGTCACGTGGGGCCGCTCATTATATATGCACTGCTTCCCCCTGTCAATCAGCGGCAGGGGGAAACAGTGCATATATGCCCCCAAATGCTGGCACTCGCCCCCCTTGTAAGGGCCCCCCCCGCTGCGTATCTTACCATCCCGGTCTTCTACACAGCGCCGCTCCTCGGTGCTCCGTCCTCGCTGCTCCCGTCCTGCTACATCCGGGATTCCCGACCGTCGCAGGCATATGACGTCATCGCGCGACGGCCGGGGATCCCGGATGTAGCAGGACGGGAGCAGCGAGGACGGAGCACCGAGGAGCGGCGCTGTGCAGAAGACCGGAATGGTAAATTAAGCAGCGGGGGGGCCCTTACAAGGGGGGCGAGTGCCAGCATTTGGGGGCAGCTGTAATCCCCCCTGGGGGCTGCTGTATCACCCCTGGGGGCTGCTGTATACCCCCAGGGCCGCTGTATCCCCCCTGGGGGCCACTGTATCTCCCTGGGGGCCGCTGTATCCCCCTGGGGGCCGCTGTATCACCCCTGGGGGCCGCTGTATCACCCCTGGGGCTGCTGTATCACCCCTGGGGGCTGCTGTATACCCACAGGGCTGCTGTATATACTGCTGGGGCTGCTGTACACTACCACTGGGGCTGCTGTATATTACCACTGGGGCTGCTGTATACTACCACTGGGGCTGCTGGGGCTGCTGTATACTACCACTGGGGCTGCTGTATACTACCACTGGGGCTGCTGTATACTACCACTGGGGCTGCTGGGGCTGCTGTATACTACCACTGGGGCTGCTGGGGCTGCTGTATACTACCACTGGGGCTGCTGGGGCTGCTGTATACTACCACTGGGGCTGCTGGGGCTGCTGTATACTACCACTGGGGCTGCTGGGTCTGCTGTATACTACCACTGGGGCTGCTGGGGCTGCTGTATACTACCACTGGGGAGGCCTGTATACCACACTGCTGGGGGCTGTATACCTGTGCTGGGGTCCACCCTTGGCTTATACACGAGTCAATAGGTTTTCCCAGATTTTGGGGGCAAAAGTAGGGGGTCGGCTTATACACGGGTCGGCTTATACACGAGTATATACGGTAATTCTACATATTTATTGGGCTGTGTTTCTTTACTGCCTATAATTTTAAATGATCTGTAATTATATTTTTAGCTCTGTGTCTAACCATATGTATTATTCAATGAAGTACTGCATATCTTTTTTTTATTAATGTTTGCTTGTTTGATCCTCATTGACCTTTATTTCATACATGTTCAGGTTCTTCTTAAGTTCAGTGGACCTTTTGTGATTATAACTGCTGATTTGAATATGTCCCTCTGTTTACAGATGTTCAGCTTTTCAGAAAAAAATAGTTTTCTCCCGGGCAGGTTATATATTTTTTCAACTCTATATGAAATTATGAGTGGAGAATAGCTGTTCTGATGTCTCCCATTTGCATAGACTTAGGCTAGGGTCAGACTTGATTAAGGACCCACGTTTCCAGGCAGCGCTAAGACCGCATAACATTAACGGCAAGCACTACCTGGAAACGGGGCCCCATAGAAACCCGTTGTGTACCTTAGTTGCAGCTGCACACAGAGCTGCAGGAGGTGCACTGTAGCTGAGCGCACAGGAAACACAACGAATTTCTATGGGGCCTCGTTTCCAGGCAACGTTTGCCGTTAACGTTGTCCGGTATTAGCACTGTCTAGAAAAGTGGGTCCTAAACCAAGTCTGACCCTAGCCTAAAGGCCCCGTTACACATAGCGACATTCCACTGATCCCGTCAATGATACGACCTGGCAGGGATCACTGGAATGTCGCTAATTGGTTGCTGGTGAGATGCCACACAGACAGATCTACTCACCGATGCGGCGACCCCCAACGGTCGTTGGGATCTGTCACTGTCACGGGTGTAGCATGGAGATCGTTGATCCTTTTCCCTGTCACACAAACAGATGCAGCATGCCCAGCGGGAGACCGATGATGAAAAAATGGTCCAGACCATTTCGTAATGATCAGCGATCTCACAGCGGGGGGCCGCTCGCTGCTACATGTCACACGCAGCGGTGTCGCTGGCAAGGTCACTGCAACGTCACAAAACCTGTGTTGCGTCGATATCGTTACCTATATTGCTATGTATAACGGGGGCCTTTAGGCTGGTTTCACACTGCAGTTTTTCCCTGATCAGGTTCCATCAGGTTTGTGTGGTAAAACCATTGATAAAGCTGGTGCTACCGGGTAAGACCAGCGAAACGCTGCGTCGGGGCCCTTTTTCCTGGATGACCATATGACCATCTAGACACCTGACCTTTAAACTTGACAAATATTGGTATGCTATCCCTATGATGTAAATTGCATTACAAGGTATTGATTGTTGTTGCAACTCTGATGTTTAACCCCTTGTCCACTTCTATGGATAGTGGCTAATTTCTTTATGCAGTGGCACTTTACTCCAATATGTTGGTACTGAGTATCAAGAGTGCACTTTAAAGGTACCGTCACACGCGGCAATTTTGCAAGCAATTTCACTGGCAATTTGCTGGTTGCAGTGAAATCATGGATACATGGTTCCATTTCTACACTTCAACAAAACAGAACCATGTATCCATGATTTCACTGCAACCAGCAAATTGCCAGTGAAATTGCTTGCAAAATTGCCGCGTGTGACAGTACCTTAAGATAAAGTTACCTGCATTGCTTGCAATATTATTTTAATCTAGCTGGAATGTACCCATTATCGGTCTAATATAATTGTCTGATGGGTCAATGTGGCCACCATTGTTCTTATCTCTTGTAACTTTTATACCGTCTGTACACGCTTTACCACTATGTCCATTTGATTAATAAATTATATTTGTTCGTTCTGTGGAACCCCACATGAATTGACAATGTGGGGGAAGATCTCCTTATTGCTTTACACCATTTTGGACTTTGTTTTTGCTTCCGGAGAGGAACTTGCAGAGAAAAACCATAATTGCAAGATTGACACCTGTTCTGAGTTTTGGAGACACTCCTTTTTTTTCCATACAAACTGGATGGACACTGATCAGGGAAAATCCTGCAGTGTGAAAGCAGAATTAGGGATTTCATTTCTTCTTTCTCTGTAGCACGAAAAAAAATCAATGGCAACTTGGAAAATATTATACAGCAGTACTGAGCTGTATGGGAGGGGACTCACTGATGCCAATAGCTATTTCAGCTTGAAGTGCATCCAAGGATGCACATGCAGCTAAAATGTATTGCAGATCAGAGATTCTTCAGGTCCCTCTACTGCAATATATGCTGCTGGCCAATCACAGGCAAGCAGCTGACATCATCACGTAAATCACTGGCGGAGCATGGCAGTGATGTCATGTGCTGCTCATCGATTGCACGCTGAAGTAAGCTGCCGGCTAAGGTACCAACTGCGGAAGAGGACATCACATGTAGTTGGAGTGGGAGTAGGTGAATAGAATAATTTCATTTCTTTTAAACTGTATATCTACAGTGGAACCTTGGATTTCAAGTAACTTGGTTTGAGAGCATTTTGCAAGACAAGCTAACATTTTTAAAAAAATTGTAACTTGGTATAAGATTTAAATATCAGGAGAACAACAGGAGTTTTTTTGTGCAAAAACGTATCAAAATTTATTCAATTAGAGATCATATAAAATTCTTCACACAAATTACATAAAATACAAAGTCACAATTCAAGGACAATACATTTGGTGAACACATATAACATTAAAAGAGCCTGGTATAATAAAATTCTGTGAACATCAAAATAGAAATAGCACAAGGTTTGGTACAGTGACCACAAAGAGAGAGACCGTATAACAAACCATAAACCACAAGTAAGGTTGTATATCTTTAGAGGGCTGTTCTCATTAGTTCCACCCAATATGGTTTCAGAGATATCTATATACTATATACTCTTATACTATACTATAGTGTATATATATATATATATATATATATATATATATATATATATATATACTATACTTATACTATATACTACTATACTCTATATCTATATACTCTTCAATACTAAACAACTACTAGTGCATAGTCATATAGTTCATGAGCCTTGACTATAAAGCTCCCCACAGCTATTGGACTACAGACCTATGGGTACTATACATTCCTAGATCTTTAACTACAAAGAGAAAAGTTTCTCCAAACTGCAAAAATTCAAAGATAGAGTTACCCATGTTGTCCAATGCTTGTGGGAAGAATACCAGGTTCAGGACAGACACAAGGACAAGACAGTCATTCCTACACGTGTTTCGCTACCACAGTGCTTGCTTCCTCAGGGAAAAACCTCAATATAAGAGCAAGGTTTGGAATACAAGCAAAATGAGAGCTCTCCCCACCCCTCTACAGTACTGTACCTCCCTCCCTGCGCAGATTCCATACAGTACTACTAATACAACATATAGCCCATGTGTATAAGCCATCAACCACAGTCTTTTTGCCAATTCCGGGTTCCACACTTTGCGTGTTCACCGCATTGTTAACATGGAGCCTCCATACTTGATGCTATAAATGTCTGACACCGCTACGAAACCATCTTTAGATACTGTAACTGATTAACTTTCTGTACATATGTATAGTGTATATACCATAGAACTGCAATTAATTAATTAATTATACCAGGAGGGGCCCAGCAGCATGGAGGACATTATACCATAAAAGGGCCCAGGAGGAAGGAAATTACCAGTATAGGGAGACATTATACAGTAAGGGTGACATGATTGCTGGAAGGGGCCCAGAGACGAGACATAATGTTCCGATTCCTGGTATAATAGTTTGAAAGGGCCCATGATCAAGGACATTATACTAGAGAAAGACCTAGGATGGAGGACATTATACCTGGAAGTGGCCTAGTATGGAGGACAATAATAAAGGAAAGGCCAGGATGGAGGACATTATTACAGGATGGAAGACATTGTTGCATGAAAAGGCAAAAGTATATGTCTGCACAGGATATGGAATACTGGAAGTGTCCATACATATAATGAACATGCAGATTAGGGCTCAGGTCCACATTTTGCAATGGGGACCAAAGGACTCTAATTACACCCCTGGCTGTATGGCTGTAAATCCAAATCTGGAGTGAGATATAATAGTTTCTTCAAGATGCAGCCGCATCTGCCACGGTAGTGCTGAACAGCCCTCGTTACTGCAACCCCTTCCATCCACATAGAGTATAATAGTCTATGTAATCTGACATCTCACTGTGTTGCCAGTCTGCCATGCTTTGATCATAGTGATCAAGTTTTTTTTTTTTTTACAATGGGTAGCAAGTTCAGTGGCCATTTTTGATAATAAGCTAAGGTAAAGCAGTCAGCTGGGGTTGTCAGATTATTCCAGAGAAGACCCCATGCTGGTTTTTAAATTATTTAGTTATAAATAAATAAGTAATTTAAAAAAAATAACATAGTGTCTGCCTATTTTTGATAACCATCCAAGGTAGAGCTGACAGCTATTGGATGGCATTCTCATGGTGGGAAGGTCCTTCCCAGCTTCAACATAGCAGCTTCAGCCGCCCCAGAAGTGGCACCTTTATTATACAGTATGAGCCAATCCTGGTGCTTTGCCTAGCCTCTTCCCATTGCCTTAGTGGGATGGCAATCTGGGTAATGGTAGTTGGGGTTGATGTCAGCTGTGTAATGTCAGCTGGCATCAAGCGCAGAGGTTGGCAATGTAAAGGCATCTATCAGATACCCCATATTACTAACCCAATCAGTAAAAAGATAAACACACACAAATTTATTCCACTACAACACAACACAACTTCTGGAGCAGTTGGGGGCTGCTATTTTGAGGCTGGGATGGACCTTCCCACCCTGAGAATACCTGAGCGTAGCTGTCAGCTTTACCTTGGCTTGTTATTAAAAGGGATGGAGACACTTTTTTTTTATTATTTATAACTAAACTAGATGGAGGGTGGTGAAATCATGATCAGGGCAGGGTCTATGGTGCTGGTGACCGTCTCTCACCTTTGTCCACTGTCTCTTTCTCTTCCCCCCCATGTGCTCTCTGCCTGCTCGCTTCATCTTCCCTCATGTGCTCTCTCCTTTGAGCTGTCATTTTCCCCTGTGCACTCTGCCCTTGTGTGCTCTCTCCTTTGAGTTGTCTCCCTATGTCTGTGCACCCCCTTGTGTACTGTCTCTACCCCTGTGCTGTCTTCTCCACTCATGTGCTCTCTTCATTGAGCTATCTCAATGTAGTTTTACTTAAAAACCTGTTTGTGTGCTTATTTTTATTAATAAAGTGTTTAATTTCCTGGTAAAAAATATGTAGGGTTTTGCTGTATTTTCTCTTGCCAGCGCAGATAAATCAAGCAGCTACTGGCTGCGAAGCCCCACTGCTTTGTGTTACCTTCGCTGACAATGAAAAATACAGGTGAGGCCCATATTTTTTTTCAACTTTAAGTTATTCATTATTTAAGTAAATAATGAAAAAATAAATTGGCGCGGGCTCCACTGTAATTCTATTGCCAGCCAAGGTAACCCAGGCAGGAGTTCTCAGAGTGGTAAGGCCCAAGCATTCTGGGCCTTCTACGCTGAAAACTGCAGCCAGCAGCTGCCCCAGAATTGGTGCTTCCATGAGAGATGCAAAAAATGGTGGTCACCCCGCTCCTCCAGCTGCTGTGTAGCGGTGGCAGACTGGATAATAAAGGGGTTGATGTGAGCTTTTTTGGCAGCTGACATCAAGCCCTATTGCTAATGTCAGCCATCAGTATGACAGCCAGCCATTAGCAATACTTTCAGTAAAGAGAAAAAAAAACACACACAGAGAAAAATCCTTTATTGCATACAAAGTAGACAGAGACACCTCGTTATCCCCTTTATTGGCTCCCGCAGAGTTCTCCTCCAATGTAATCCTGTAATTACTGTAATCTTGCCGGGGAATGTGATGCGTCACGCTACCGCCATCTTTGTATACCCGAATGTTCAAAGATGGCGACCGCATAACTTTGCTTGTGTGTGTGTCCCCGCCGCATCATGTGTTCTGCCGTGTTTGGGTATGTGTGTACATATGTGTTGACTTGCTGTGTCATGTAACGGCTGTGTGTGTATATATGTGGGAATACATGTGTGTATATGTGACCTGCTGCGTGTGGGTATACGTGTGCATATGTGGACCCACTGCATTATGTGACCCCACCGTGTGTGTATATACTGTATGTATGTAATAGGAGAATGAATCTGGGCATCAACACTAGTTACAGGCTATATACTGTACCTCAATGAGACAAACAATGGGGAATCACCCCACAGCGTACACTTGCCTGGCATTGCTCAGCTTTAAGGAGAAGATAATTATGAAGCAAATGAAGCATCACCAGTCTTCAAATACAGTGTGTATCTTTATTCCATGCAAATTGGGGGGTTACATCTGGCGCAGGGAGAGAGAGGAAACTGCAGAGGTGGACAACGGGCACACCGCTGTGCGCGTTAGCGCTTCAACAGATCTTGCAGGACTCCCTGCGCCAGATGTAACCCCCCAATTTGCACGGAATAAGGATTCGCACTGTATTTGAAGACTGGTGAGTTCCGCTTGATACTTCATTTGCTTTATGTAAACTGCCGCGTGTGTGTATACGTGTATATATCTGTCTCTATATGTGTGTGTATATGTCGACCCGCTGCGTCATGTGACCCGATATGTGTTTGTGTATATGTACTGTAAGTGTGTGTTATTTGTCCCTTCTGCGTCATGCGACCCTCCACATGTGTATAAGTGTGTATATATGTGTATAACTGTATATGTGGACCAGCTGCGTCATGTGACCCACTGTGTGTATGTATATATGTGTGTGTGTATATATGTAGCCACTGTGTCACATGACCCACCGTGTGTGTGTTTATGTCCCCGCCATGTCACGTGATGCGCCACGTAACCGTTCAAAATTGTGGGGTTATTTAGAAATGTCCTTATTTTTAAAAGAACGGCACATTTTTCTTCAATGAAGCTAACATTAAATGAATCAGAAATACACTCTATACATTGTTAATGTGGTAAGTGACTGTTCTAGCTGTTAACGTCTGGTTTTTAATGCAATATCTACATAGGTGTATAGAGGCCTATTTCTAACAACCACCACTTATGTGTTTTAATGGAATATTGTGTTTGCTAACTGTGTAAGGCCCCTTTCACATCAGCGTTTTTGTCCGGATCTGGCCAATCCAGATAAAAAAACGCATCTGCCGCATAACGGCCTCACTCACAGTACAATTGCAGAAAGCCCCATGCATTGTCTATGGGGCTTGTGGCAAGTGCGGTATTGTCGCGATCCGGCACTTGCAGCAGTTGCGGCCGCAGAAAGAAAAACCCGGTCAGCTGCGGTTATTTTGCGCGGCCACACTTGCCATAAGTGCCGGATCGTGGCAATACCACACTTGCAGCACTTGTCGCAAGCCCCATAGGCAATGCATGTGGCTTGCCGCAAGTGTGGCCGTTAGGCGGCAGATGCGTTTTTTTGTCCGGATCAGCCGCTGATGTGAAAGGGGCCTAAAAAGGTTAATGGATGTTTTGAAAACCCTAGAAAACCCTCATACAAGTGTGTTAGCACAGCTGACAACAGTTCGGCTGATTAGAGAAGCTATAAAATTGACCTTCCGTTGAGCTAGTTGAGAATCTGGAGCAATACATTTGTTTATTTTATGAAACTCTCAAAACGGCCAGAAAAAGAGAACTTTCATGTGAAACTCGACAGTCTATTCTTGTTCTTATAAATAAAGGCTATACCATGCGAGAAATTGCTAAGAAAGATTTCCTACAACAGTGTATACTACTCCCTTCAGAGGAAAGCACAAACAGGCTGTAACCAGAGTAGAAAGAAAAGTGGGAGGCACCGCTGCACAACTGATCAACAAGAAAAGTACATTAGAGTCTCTAGTTTGAGAAATCGACGCATCACAGCTCCTCAACTGGTAGCTTCATTAAATAGTACCCGCAAAACGCCAGTGTCAACGTCTACAGTGAAGAGGCGACTCCTGGATGCTGGCCTTCAGGGCAGAGTTGCAAAGAAAAAGCCATATCTGAGACTAGCTAATAAAAGAAACACAGACATTGGACAGAGGAAGATTGGAAAAAAGTTTTATGGACAGACGAATCAAAGTTTGAGGTGTTTGGAACACACAGAAGAACATTTGAGAGATGCAAAACAACTGAAAGGATGCTAGAAGAGTGCCTGACGCCATCTGCCAAGCATGGTAGAGGTAATGTGAAGGTCTGGGGTTGCTTTGGTGCTGGTAAAGTGGTAGATTTGTACAAGAAAAAATGGATTTTGAATAAAGAAGGCTATCACTCCCTTTTGCAACGCCATGCCATACCCTGTGGACAGCAGTTGATTGAAGCCAATTTCATCCTACAACAGAACAATGACCCAAATCACATCTCCAAATTATGCATGAACTATTTAGGGAAGAAGCAGGCAGCTGGTATTCTATCTATAATAAAGTGGCCAGCGCAGTCACCAGATCTCAACCCCATTGAGCTATTGTGGGAGCAGCTTGACGGTATGGTATGCAAAAAGTTCCCATCCAGCCAATCCAACTTGTGGGAATGGCTTCAGGAAGCATAGGGTGAAATTTCTCAAGATTACCTTAGCAAATTAACAGCTAAAATGCCAAAGGTCTGCAATGCTGTAATTGCTGCAAAGGGAGCATTATTTGATGAAAGGGTCATTCCATGTCAAGTGAACCAATGATTATTACCTCTATATTTTTAATTCTTTTGAGATTTTTTTATTTGATAATAGCATGTCAGACAATGCAAAATGTGAAGAGAAAATTTTTTTAAAAAATTTATTTTTTTTTAAAATGATTTTCAAAGTTCGGAAAAAGTGTGAATTTTGCTGTTGCCTGCCTTTACGTTTCTCCTCATAACTCAGGCTAGGAATAAGATAGAGAGACAAAATAAACACCAATCTACTCAGAATTATACAGGCTTTCATCAGATATGTCACAAGAGGATCTTTGTTAATATTTTACCCATGTGATCGCAAGCGCAAAACTTTAAAACGTATTTCCGAAAAATCGGCGCACTTTAAATATTTCAAAAACTGCCCATATGTCTGCTTTGCTCTTAGCCACATCTGTACCAAATTTCAAGTTGGGATCGCAATGGGATCATATTTTAACATATTTTACTATTAATAGCGTCAATGGGTCATTCCATATCAAGTGATCTAAACATGAATATTTTTTTTTACCTGACGTCTTTATATATTTTTTTTTTTTCCTTTATGAAGTACAACTTTAGTTAATTACAAATTAAAAGTTTGGAATTTTTTTCTTCATCAGTTAATTTTTTACAGATTTTTAAAGTTTAAAAAAAGGGTGAATTTTGGCCTGGTATGACTTTACATTTTTTTTATCTCGGGCTAGAAATAAGATAGAGAAACAAAATAAACACCATTCTACTCAGAACTGTCCAGGCTTTCACCAGATATGTCACAAGAGTATATTTGTTAATTTTAATTTTTTACCCATGCGAACGCAAACGCAACATTTTGAAACGCATTTCCGAAAAAACGTTTTGATAAAAATTTTCCAAAACTGCCCATGTGTCTTTTATGCTCTTAGCCACATCTGTACCAAATTTCAAGTTGGGATCGTGATGGGATCATATTTTAAAATATTTAACTATGGTTAATCTCATTTTTATTAAATTTTGAAAAAACATATGAAAGACATACATTCAATCTTTTAACAAAATCTTGAGACATATAAAATATACAAAGAGAATTCACAAAGTTATTAGTAACTTTAAGATAAGCTGCAAATTTACTTTTGCGCTTATCTCTGGTGCAATATATACTACAATCTAAATATAATTCCAAACACTCAAGTATACAACCTTTCTCAGGGTTTTGAGATGTTCTGATGTCAAGGGGACAAGCAGCCCCAGCAGAATGATTTTTATCACTTGGCCCCTTCTAACAGGTTGACCACGTAAGTGGGTCATTACCCGTTGAGGCCTAGTTGGAATAGTCTATCGACAGGTGTACCGGAAAGGAAGGCCGAAATATTAATGATCTACTCACAGCTCAGAGTTTCCGATACCTGTCTAATGTTCACTAGAATTCTGAAGGTATAGGTGTAGAAAGGAAATACCTAGACTGAATGTATCAGATGGGAAGAAAAGAGAGATAGAAAAGAAGAGAGAGAGAAGAGAAACAAAAACCATTAGAAAAAGTTATACTGGGAAAGAAAAGCCACGTAAAAAAAAAAGAAAAAAAGGAGGGGGGGGGGGCGGGTGAGGTATGGGAAGGAGCAAGGGTACTCATCCCACTGGCTCCCCATCAGCCAGAGGTCGAACCATATTATCTGTGCTGGAAAAGATACTCCTAAATTCTGCAGAGTCGTGAAAAAGAATCCATTCAACCCAAATCCCTAAGAATTTGTTCCGAGATCCCGACGCATCAGCTGCGAGCTCCTCCATTTGATATATGTCCATCAATTCTTTGAACCAATCAAGTAGAGATGGAGCTCGGCTTGATTTCCAGAACCTCGGGATCACAGCACGAGCAGCCAAGATGCAAAAGCGGAGAATATCCCTCTTCTGTAGCCCAATAGGACCTGGAAAAATGGATAACATTGCTGATTCTGGGCAGCATTCGGCTTGTTTACCTGTTATCCGGGCGTATGCATTGAAAACCTCAGACCAGAACTGCCGGATTTCCCCACAACTCCACCAAATGTGTATCATTGTACCCTTCTCTTCCCCACAGCGCCAGCAGGTATCAGGGGTTCCAGGGAACATGTTCCGGAGTGTCGTCGGGCACAAGTACCATCTAGTGAGCAGCTTATAGCTTCTTTCTTGTGCAGAACAAGCGCTAGCTAGTGAGTGAGTAAATATAAAGCATTTCTGCCAATTAGCTTCTGAAATGCTACACCGCAATTCCCTCTCCCAAGCACGTTGGAAGTATAGGGTGCCCTGCTCTCTCATGGACCCTAAGGCCTGGTATAGAACTGATATTTTGCGCCTCGGTGGAGCCTCCTGTTGGAATAACCTCTCCAATACGTTGGGCGTCAATCTTACCCTGCAAGAGTGGTCAGCTGAATATAAGTATGCTCTGTATTGGAGAAATTCGAATCACTTAAGAGGTCTCGTAGGTTCTTTGAGTTGTAGCTCTGCCATCGGGGGCAAACCACCACTGGACAGAGTCTGTCCTACTCGGGTGTCATCCACACTCCGCCAACATAAAAATCTCTGCCTGTCAAATCTGGGTGGGAAAGATGGGTTGGAAAAAAGGGGAGTCAAAGGGCTAAGTCTGTCATTTAAGCGGAGGGTTTTCGTCACTAGGTGCCATACCTTCAAGGTGTTTCTGGTCATGTCTGTCAAAGGTACTAGGTCTGTGGAGTCTTTAGGGGAAATCCAAAGCAGGTGTTTCAGCGGAATCCCCAAACCCTCTTGCTCCACCCCTACCCATTTCTTGGAGGACGCATGATAATGTCAATCTAGAGCTCTAACAAGAGAGGAAGCCACAAAGTACGCTCGTATGTTGGGTAGTCCAACCCCTCCTCTGGTCTTGGGCAAGGATAGGATATTCATTCGCAATCTGGACCTCTTGCCCCCCCAGACAAATCTAAGGATCATAGATTGCATTTTGGAGAGGAAGCCTCTATCCAATAGAACAGGAACTGTCTGAAAAGTATATAAGAGTCGGGGCAAGACATCCATCTTGACTACGTTTATTCTCCCGAACCAGGATAGCTTTAATTGTCTATAGGAGGTAAATGCCGATTCCGCGTTAGTCAAAAGGGGTTGATAATTTAAATTGAATATTTGTTTAAGATCTTTTGGTATAAGGACTCCCAAGTACTTAATGGCTTCTACTTTCCATTTAAATGGGAACTGTTTAGATAGATGAGAAACCAATTCTTCAGGCAAAGAAATATTGAGTGCCTCGGTTTTGGAGCAATTCACTTTAAAGTTGCTCAATTGTCCGAATCGTTCAAACTCCATTAAGACCGAAGGGATGGAGACCAGGGGCTGGGAGATGTAAAATAGCAGGTCAGCTGCAAATAAGGCTAATTTGTGATGACTCTGTCCCAGCTTGACCCCATGGACGCATTCATTGGACCTAAGTGCAAAATATTTAACTATTATAGTGTCAATTCAAAAATCACCAAGAACACAATCAGTCATTTTTTCACAATTGCCCGTCAATAGTTTGAATTTGATATAAAGAAACATAGTCTTGTAACATCTCAAATGAAAGCTGTTACCGTTCTGAGTAAAATGATGCCTCTCCCACTTCATTATCTTATTTCTAGCCTGAGATAAAAAAAATGTAAAGCCATACCAGGCCAAAATTCACCCTTTTTTTAAACTTTAAAAATCTGTAAAAAATTAACTGATGAAGAAAAAAATTCTAAACTTTTAATTTGTAATTAACTAAAGTAGTACTTCATAAAGGAAAAAAAAAAAAAAATCTAAAGACGTCAGGTAAAAAAAAATATTCATATTTAGATCACTTGATATGGAATGACCCATTGACGCTATTACTAGTAAAATATGTTAAAATATGATCCCATTGCGATCCCAACTTGAAATTTGGTACAGATGTGGCTAAGAGCAAAGCAGACACATGGGCAGTTTTTGAAATATTTAAAGCGCGCCGATTTTTCGGAAATGCATTTTAAAGTTTTGCGCTTGCGATCACATGGGTAAAATATTAACAAAGATCCTCTTGTGACATATCTGATGAAAGCCTGGACAGTTCTGAGTAGATTGGTGTTTATTTTGTTTCTCTATCTTATTTCTAGCCCGAGATATGATAGAAAATGTAAAGTCATACCAGGCCAAAATTCGCACTTTTTTAAAACTTTAAAAATCTGTAAAAAATTAACTGATAAAGAAAAAAATTCAAAACTTTTTTTTTGTAATTAGATAAAGTTGTTCTTCATATAGAAAAAAAATTTAAAAAATCTGAGGACGTCAGGGAAAAAAAATATTCATTTTTGGATCACTTGACATGGAATGACCCGAAAGCAAAGTTTGAAGGAGAGAACTATTATTTCAAATAAAAAATTATCATTATTTCTAACCTTGTCAATGCCTGGAATATATATTCCATTCATTTTACAACTCAATTGATAACTAAAGTATGAGTTATCATGGAAATCACAAAACTGTCTGGGTGACCCCAAACTTTTGAAAGTTAGTGCATACACATATCTATATCTATATGTATGTATGTATGTATGTATATATATATATATATATATATATATATATACACGTTATACTAACTGTACTACCCGGCTATGCCCGGGTTAATAAATAACTGCTGTTAGCTATAACAAAATAGAGTTTAAATATGTCATATTAATGACCTGTAAGAAAATAGAAGCTGAGCTGTGATTGGTTGCTATAGGCAGCCTAATAAATCTCCAGCAAACAGTAAACCCTCCCCCGGCTGGGCAGTATATGTTACCTCACACATACACATAATAGACAGCTCATGTGACTGACATCTGCCTTAAAGGGATCCTGTCACCTCCAAAACGCCTCCTAAGCTAGCAAAACATGTCCCTGCAACATATTATCACTAATCTCACACTCCTTTTGTCTCCTAAAAGCATCCTGTGAAAGTCCATAAAAACGTTTTAATACTTACTCATTAGTGATTATAATTAGCAGAGTGACTATTCTTTAGTCACCAAGGCGGGCTGTTGTGCAGCTCGAGGATCCACCCTGCCCCTACTTTTGCCCCCAAAACCTGGGAAAACCTATTGACTCGTGTATAAGCCGAGGGTGGACCCCAGCACAGGTATTCAGCCCCCAGCAGTGTGGTATACAGCAGCCTCCCCAGTGGTATATACAGGCCCAAGCAGTGTTACAGCAGCCTCCCCAGTGGTATATACAGCAGCAGCCACAGTGGTATATACAGCAGCAGCCCCAGTGGTAAATACAGCAGCAGCCCTCAGTGGTATATACAGCAGCAGCCCAAGTGATATATACAGCAGCAGCCTCAGTGGTATATACAGCAGCAGCCCCAGTGGTATATACAGCAGCAGCCCCAGTGGTATATACAGCAGCAGCCCCAGTGGTGTATACAGCAGCAGCCCCAGTGGTATATACAGCAGCAGCCCCAGTGGTGTATACAGCAGCAGCCCCAGTGGTATATACAGCAGCAGCCCCAGTGGTGTATACAGCAGCAGCCCAGTGGTATATACAGCAGCAGCCCCAGTGGTGTATACAGCAGCAGCCCCAGTGGTATATACAGCAGCAGCCCCAGAGGTTTATACAGCAGCAGCCCAGTGGTATACAGACCCCCCCATCGGTATACAGGGCCCCTCCTTTCTGCCGCAAACTTGTAAAGTAATAGATCATTATACTTATCCCTTTCGCCGCCGCCACCGCTCTGCACTGTGCTCCTCCGGGTCTTCATGCTTCTTCCGGCTTCCTCCTCCGGTGGGCGCAGGCAATGACGTCATTGTCTGTGCGCCGGAGGAGGAAGCCGGAAGAAGCACGAAGACCGGGAGGAGCGCGATGGCGGCGATGGCGGCGATGACTGGGATAAGTATAATGATCTATTACTTTACAGGTTTGTGGCAGCAAGGGGGGGGGCCCTGTATACCCATGGGGAGGGGGGCGCCTGTATACCGATGGGGGGGGCGGGCGGCCTTATGACTCGTGTATAAGCTGAGGGGGGGACTTTTCAGCCCAATTTTTGGTCTGAAGAACTCGGCTTATACGCGAGTATATACGGTATATCTAATATATAAAGCTGAATGTGTGTATGTGTGTATGTATGTGTGTATATCCGGGATTGGCATCTACACCGTCGCAACTATAGCCACAAAATTTTGCACAGTCACACCTCTCGACCCCAGGAGCGTCATAGGCTATGTTGTGAGGCGAAATTTTAACCCTGCGCTTTCCAGTTCACCAAACAATTTTGCCCCTATCTACATAATGGGGAAAAAGTGAATGGAAAAATATTGGAGGAAAATCGACAGCTGTCAGCTATAGAGACAAAATTTTGCACAGTCACACGTCTGGACCCTGAGAGCTTCATAGGCTATGTTGTGAGGCGAAATTTTAACCCCGCGCGTTTCAGTTCACCAAACAATTTTGGCCCTATCTGCATAATGGGGAAAAAGGTAAAGGAAACGTGTGGGAGGAAAATCGACAGCTGTCAGCTACAGCTACAAAAATTTGCACAGTGACAAGTCTGGACCCCAAGAGCGTCATAGGCTATGTTGTGAGGTGAAATTTTAACCCTGCGTGTTCAAGCTCACCAAAAAATTTTGCCCCTATCTACATAATGGGGGAAAAGTGACAGTTACCAGTTGACAGTTGTGAATGAGAGGGGATTAATGATAGCGCCAAAGACTAACAGCACATACCCGCATATAGTCCCTAAGGTGGGGCCCCAACATGAGATATTCACCACGCACGGGGACATGTATACACAACACACGCACACAAAGAGTAACAGCAAGTGTATAGTCGCTAAGGTGCAGCCCCAACATTGGAACTCACCACGCACCCGAACAAACACACACACACCACAAAGAGACACACACAGCACAGAGACACCCCCCCCCCCCCAAGGGGACACACACACACTCTATAGCGACACATGCACTCACCCCACAGGGACACACACACACACCACAATGAGACACACATGACACAGACACACACACCACAAAGACCCCCCCACAGGGACACACACACATAGCCACCCTATAGGGACACATGCACTCACCCCACAGGGACACACACACCACAAAGAGACACACACACACCACACAGACCCCCCCCACAGGGACACACACACATACACACCCTATAGGGACACATGCACTCACCCCACAGGAACACACACACCACAAAGAGACACACACACACCACACAGACCCCCCCACGGGGACACACACACATACACACCCTATAGGGACACATGCACTCACCCCTCAGGGACACACACCACAAAGAGACACACACAACAGTGATATACACACACACCACACAGACCCCCCCACAGGGACACACACACATACACACCCTATAGGGACACATGCACTCACCCCACAGGGACACACACACACACACACACCACAAAGAGACACACACAACAGAGACGCACACCACACAGACCCCCCCCACAGGGACACACACATACACACCCCAGGGACACACACACCACACAGACAGACACAGATGTGCACAAATCACCTCACACAACTCGCCTCATACGTGTGCTATCTTTATTTTCCAAACATAAACATCTGATTAAAAACAGCCAATGTGCAACACATGTGCCATATAGGGAATTAAGGCAGATGTCAGTCACATGAGCTGTCTATTATGTGTATGTGTGAGGTAACATATACTGCCCGGCCAGGGGGTGGGTTTACTGTTGGCTGGAGATTTATTAGGCTGCCTATAGCAATCAATCACAGCTCAGCTTCTATTTTCCTACAGGTCATTAATATGACATATTCAAATTCTATTTTGTTATAGCTAACAGCAGTTATTTATTAACCCGGGCGTAGCCAGGTACTACAGCTAGTATATATAGTGAAAAAATAGGAACATCAGAACAACACAAAATACAACTTACTGTGGTGCAGCACTTTTCAATACACCTACCAAGTGTCCATTATGATATTGAAAAAAATGAAAAACAGCACCAAAATTAAAGTAATGTGGACTTTTATTGCCCAGTGGCGTGGCATGCACTGGGCAATGAAGGTCCACATCACTTTAATTTTGGTGCTGTTTTTCATTTTTTTCAATACATATATACTTGTATGCATATATGTATGTATGTGTGTGACGTGACCCGCTGTGTCATGTGACCCGGCGTGTGTTGATATGTATATATATTTATATTGTGAGGCACCGCCGGCATGATCCGCATGACCGGGGTACATCACATGTAGGATCAGAGGATGATCCTGTGCACACTGGCCGGTTTGCCTGTGAGGATAATACTGTGTGAACCAACCTGAACACAATGAGGTTTCATGAGCCTAATGAGCGGCAGTGAGAGTGGGATGAGATCCATGAGGAATAGGATGTAATGAGTGAGTGCTGACAACCCGGAACACAGGGAGTTAACCTGAGCTGTGTGACAGGCTGATTACAAGCAGCTGAGGGGGTGTGTCCAGGTGGGAGTGGCTGGCACGATAAGAGCCGGCCACCTGAGTGATTGAGAGATTGATTCTGGAAGCTGAGATTGATTCAGATGAAAGCTGAGACCAGCCAAGTGCAGAGCAGTCTAGAGGCTCTGAGTACATGATGGGAGCATGCTAGCTCCAGGCCGGTGCCGAGGTCCGTGGTCGTGTCCGCACCTGGAGGGGGAAGCCGTGGCTGAACCTGGTGGATACTGGTCCGGGCGTGGGGTGAAACACGCCCGGGAAAGGAGCCTGTGGGGATGCCTGGTGGAACCTGTGACACAGGTAGCAAGACCCGGATCCGTGCCCGGTAAGAAAGCAGTTCCCGAGCGATAGTGTGAACTGTGCACCTAGTGTGTGAATCATGTTAGGCGAGTATAGACCGCCCTTGGGACCGACTCAGTGGAGTCCGTTAAAGGTCCTGATGAACCGGAATGTATGTAGCCCTTGGAGGCAATTGTATGTAGTGTGCCAGGCGGGCATAGACCGCCTTTGGGTCCGAGTCAGAGTGCTCAGTTAAGGGACCCGATGAACTATGTGTATGAGGGCTTAAGTAATGGCTCTGAATGAGAGATGATGGCCTATATGTAAGACCCATGTAAAAAGATGTGGGGAGAGAGTGACCCAGCGAGTATGGATGATGTTGGAGGCGTTCCGTCCTTGGGACGAGAGGGAGGCTTGCCCTGCTGCTTGTAGAGGGTACCCGTCCCTCAACCACGACCTCTAATGGTGTGGTGTGCCTGTGGTGCCAGACACAGGGGTAATAGGGCTCCTAGTAGGTAACGGATGTAGAGGTTCCCGTGCACTATGGTTTGCCAGTCCCTGTAATGGGCCATGGAGGGGCCACAGTCCATGGATGTGGGCTGTGCGCAGGTGTGTGATCCATGGACGTTTGAATGATGGATCACATACGGTATGTAAGGACCCGGTCAGGCAGGATTCCTGACTACGGGTGAATGTTGAGTCATCATGCTGGGTGACTAAAGCCAGGCGGCAGGTACCGCCATTGGGACCCACAGGGCCCGTTGAGGCGTATGTAACGAAGGTCAGAAGCAGGGGTTAGAAGGGCTCCCGTACTGGGTAACGCGTGGTTAGGCCTGAGGCCGCAGCCACGGGTTACTAGGGTTTGCCAATCCCTGTTATGAACCCGGAAGGGTCATCGTCGTACTGTAACTTATGTATAGTGTAAGTAGGCCGGAGGCCGTAGCCACCATGGGTGCTGTTAGTAGAGCTCCAATGGGGATAGAGATGGTTACAGGTCCCGGGTTACTATAAAACGTTATGTGCAATATAAGTGTTATGTGATGTTAAATGTAAATGTATGGTGTATTTATGTAAAGTGTTTTTAATCAATGTGATATGTGTCAAACATGCTACCCGGGTTATGTTGTTAATATGTGAAAATAAACGGGTAGACATTGGTTAACCTTACAAACACGTGTTCTTGTCGTTTTAGCAAGCGGGTTCCCCGGTTGCTACCTCACAATATATATGTGTATGATGTGACCTGCCGCATGTATATATATGTATATATGTGTGTGTATATGTTTGTGATGTGACCTGCCACATGTACATGTGGCGGGTCACGTCATATACACACACTCACACATATATACATACACCACACACATATATACACACGTATACACATGCAGCGGGTCACATCATCACACATACACACATATATACATGCAGCAGGTCAAGTCATACACACACACTCACACATATACTGTATACATACACACACATATATACACATACACACATATACACACACTGCAGGTTACATCATACACACACATATATACAAATATACACACATATATATACACACACATATACACACACACACACATACACATAGATACATACATACACATATACATACATACACACATATACATGTATTGGTCTTCCTCCTCCCCCCCCGCCGCTCTGTCCCCTTCGCCCAATGTTACCTCTGCATGCTGAACGACCTTTGTTATCTCTGGAAGCTGAAGGACCTGTGTGACGTGGCGAGATCATGTGACCCCGCCCTGTCACATGACCCACGTCACACAGATCCTTTGGCTTCCATCGACAACACAGGTCCTTCAGCGTTCAGCCTGCAGCAGTTACATTGAGTGGGGGAACAGAGCGACGAGGGGGGACACAAAGCAGCGAGGAGGGGACAGAGGGGGAAGGATAGTGTGGTGAGGGAGGAGGAAGGAGACCGAGCAGCGGCGAAACTGAGAAGTAGTGGGGGAGCAGAAGGGAGAGCAGGTGGCGACACTGCTAGTGGCCGCCATATTGGAATACCCATCTCTTGGGTGTCCTAATATGCAGGTTGGCGTACTTCTGGCGCTTGGAATTCTGGGATTCGTAGACATCTTGATGGAAACAGATGTCAAGACAATATAAGATAAATATATATTAGATAATTTAAAAACCATCATGGGGTACACTCTATTTTGAATAACCAGGCAAGGTAAAGATGACAGCTGTGGGCTGCAGGACCAAGTTGTCTGCTTTACCTTACCTGATTATCAAAAACGAGGGGGACCCCATGCCATTTTTTAAATATTTATTTATTAGGTTAAAACAAGGCTATATGAAAGACACTAAATGGTGCAAGAGTATAACATGTAAGGGTGTTGGGACATTAACTAAGTGCAATATATCTAGCCATTATCTATCCATCTATCTATGTATCCAACTAGCTATCTAACTATCATCTATCTGTCTATATATTTCCTTATATGCTTGCTTCATTATTATGTTAAACTACCTAATGTATATAGAGTATCATTGGAGGGAGGTAAAAGATGGCTGAGATTCTCAGCGAGTCTACGTGCACAGATATGAGCATACCCTAAGACAAGATTTAGGCTGCCTTCACACTTGTGTTTGGAGCGCAGCGCACCAAACGCAGCCAAACGCTTGCGCACATGCGTTCCTATGTTTAAGATGGGAACGCATGTGCTTACGTATGGCTGTGTTTGGCCGCATTTGCGTTTGGATGCGCATAATTTATGCGCCCTCCGACCGCACTCCAAATGCAGCATGCAGCATTTTTTTGTGTGTTCGCGCCGCTTGTTTTATCCGCAAGCGCCCGCAAGCGCACAAAAAATGCATGGATCTCAATGGATCCACAGTGTCCTCCGCATTACACCGCAGGAGAACGCTGCGGATTTCATTGAAATCTCTCCCGGTGGCCGCCGGGAGATCATGCAGAGCCACAGCTGATCTCCCGCCGGTGTCAGCGGGGAGAAACAGCTGATCTGACAACTGTTTAAATCTCCCACGCTGACACCGAACAGGTGATGTCGGTGCGGGAGATTTGAAGCAGCGATCAGCTGTTTCATACTTCCTGCACCGATATCACCTATTCGGTCTCAGCACGGGAGATTTAAACAGCTGTCAGATCAGCTGTATCTCCCTGCTGACACCGGCGGGAGATCAGCTGTGCCGGGAGGAGATCTTTGCCGCTGATCTCCTCCTCCCCGACGCCCCCAGACACAGCTAATTGGCTGCCCGGGCACCATACTAATGTGAACGCATGTGGAGATTCTCCGCTGCGTTCACATTAGTATGGGCTGCGTTTGCCTGCGTTTGCCTGCGTTAGAGTCTGCATGCTCTCCGCATGCAGACACAAGCGCAAGTGTGAAGGCAGCCTTAGAAAGTATTTAAAATGCATAGGAATAAGCCATAAAATTGCAAATTCCACCAGAATTTGCGTGAATTTGGTTTGCTAAATTAACCCACAATTTTTTTGCATAGTAGTTGCTGGTAAAAATAAATCTTAGGCGGCCGTCACACGCACAGATATCTTTCGCGATATTGTAAGCGATCACGTGCACGCGCAATCGCTTACAATATCGCTCACATCGCTGGTGAGATGTCACACAGGCAGACTCACCAGCGATGCGGAGCCGCGATCTCGCTCGTTACTATGGTACACATAGGGTAACTAGGCGCCGCGTGTCGCTTAGTTACCCGACGTGTACCATAGTTACCATCTCCCAGCATAGGCTCTGCCGCTGGGAGATCGTTCATCGTGGTGTCACACACCACGATGAAGCAGATCGTGGCATCGTTCATCGCTAGATCTGAGCTCCGGAGCTCAGATCAGCGATGTCATGATCAAGCGATTTAACATCGTAAATCGCTTGATTACATGCAACGATTTCTTGCCCGATATCGCTTAAGCGATCAAAAAGGAGATCGCTTAAACGATATCGGGCAAGAAATCGTCCCGTGTGACGGCCACCTTACTGATATTATCCTTTATTAGTTGTACACTTTTTTTTTTTCATTCCGTTCACCTGCATTAGCACAGGCTGACAATTGTATAGATACAAAGCAAACAAAAGTCTGTAAAGGAAAAGGTAAATACAGTATATGCATCCCAGTTGCTAAGATTTCTATGCCAAAGGTTAGAATCCTGAATGTAATCTACACAGTGTGCTAACTGAAGCATAGTCCATAAAAATAGGAAAGCTTGGGAAAACATTGTTTTTTTTTATGCGGTAGTATTAGTGGTACGTTGTAAAATAAACATAGAAAAAAAAGTAAAACAAAAATTTCTCCAACAACACACATTTCTCCTTCCATTTTACAGCATTGTCTGATATGTCTGAAATCCGTCCTAATTGTATTAAAATAATTGTATTAAAATAATGTGATTATTTTGTATAATTTTAGAAAAACAATTGTAGTACAAGGGTATGCAGAATAATGATTTTTGAAAATCCTTTTCCTTACTGATTTTGCACTGATTTATAACATGACCTAGCATGGTTATCTGTCTCATATGTTTCTGCCTTGAGTAAGGAAAGCAGCAATGTAAAACATAGTGTGATTGTACAGTGCTCACGCTGACAATGGAAACAGAGATGGAGGAGAAGATGGGTCAATTCAGAGCAAAATCAGAGTGCAATTGTAGTAAATACACATCGGAAATAGACCAGAAATGTACCAGAAGTGAATAGAAGGTAACAGCAACTAACAAGAACCAAATACACCTTCCTTTATTATCATTTTTTTTATTTTATAATTTTTTTATCATTATTCCACAGACTCTTTCAACATAATTACATACATGGTAAGTATTAAGTGGCAAATAATCACACACAAGCACAATGATTGAAAGACAGACAACAGAAAAGGCCACATGCACATGTTGAGTATTTGGTAAGTTGTTCAACCTCATTGTTTGTAGCCAAAACCAGGAGTGGGTAAAAATTGCATAAGTGGTGACGTGTTTTTATTGTACTTTTCCTCTAATTGTTCCACTTTTAGATTTACAAAACAACGTATTCACTGATCTCAGGGAGACCAGTTCAAGAAAACACTGCGGGCAGCCGGCTAAAGCGCTCAACACAGTGAATTTCTATGCCCATTGCCCCCTGGGAATTTTGAATATGCAAATAGAGTCTGTGGAGCCTTGTTTAGGAGTCTCAACACAGGACTAGCCAGATCTTCCTCTAGTGAAGGACCTAGCCATGATAACCACCATATTAAGTGGCCCTTTGAGTCAATATCCAGCTCTTTACAAGCTTAAAAATATGACAAGGGAATACCAAGGCCAGGTATCCATCCACAGACAGCTGTTTCGGGGTGTTGCCCCTCATCAATGTGGAGTAGGATTCTGGCTAGGTGGGAGCAATGCCTAGTAGACCAACAAAACAAAGTATTCACTGATCTCAGGGAGACCAGTTCAAGAAAACACTGCGGGCAGCCGGCTAAAGCGCTCAACACAGTGAGGGGGCAATGGGCCTAGAAATTCACTGTGTTGAGCGCTTTAGCCGGCTGCCCGCAGTGTTTTCTTGAACTGGTCTCCCTGAGATCAGTGAATACTTTGTTTTGTTGGTCTACTAGGCATTGCTCCCACCTAGCCAGAATCCTACTCCACACTGATGAGGGGAAACACCCCGAAACAGCTGTCTGTGGATGGATACCTGGCCTTGGTATTCCCTTGTCATATTTTTAAGCTTGTAAAGAGCTGGATATTGACTCAAAGGGCCACTTAATATGGTGGTTATCATGGCTAGGTCCTTCACTAGAGGAAGATCTGGCTAGTCCTGTGTTGAGACTCCTAAACGAGGCTCCACAGACTCTATTTCCACTTTTAGATTTGGCTTACAAATAATGGGGTACAAATCTCACTAGACACTCAATGTGGATATATGGCCTAACACAGAATGAGACTCCGATGACTGAGGATGCTAGACCGTGCGCTTGTAACACCACTCCCAGGTCCCACTCATGTTTATTCATTGCACTCTACTCCAGCAGCTAATCACAGACACCCACTCTCTGTGACAGCGTCTGCGATTGGCTCTTACAACCACACCCATTGTGTCTGTGTCTTTGATTGGTTGCCATTGGCAAGAAACCTGCTATCATAGGGGTGTAAAAATAAATCATTTTAAAAATGCTTATTTCCTTTGTATTAGAACCATGCAAAAAAAGTTGAGAATAAAAAGGGAAAAATGGGTCGGACCAATTTTTTGGCACCTTTTTCAAATTGGTGGTAAACAACTTTGTTTTATGCATGTGTTGCTCAGGCAAACTCACCCATTGCAAGTAACATAAGGACAATAAGAAAATCGCACCTGAAACCAGATAAAAAGGTGAGAAGTTGACTCAATCTTTGCATTTTGTGTTTGTGTCTGCCACATTAAAGATGGAGAAAAGAAAGAGGAGAAAATAATGCTTTGAGAGCCAAAATTGCTGAAAAATAGGAACAATCTCAAGGTTACAAGTCCATCTCCTGAAATCTTGATGCTTCTTTTTCCATTGTGTACAAATAATCAAGAAGTGTTCAAATCATGGCACTGTAGCTAATCTCAGTGGATGTGGATGGTAGAGAAAAATTGATGAAAGGTTGCAATGCAGGATAGACCGGATGGTGAACAAGAATCCCCAACTAAGTTCTAAAGAAATTCAAGCTATCCTGCAGACTCATGATGCCTCAGTGTCAGTATAAACTATTCATGCACATTTGAATAAAATGAAATGCTATGGTAGGAGACCCATCGGTAGGCAACTGGTGACACATGGACAAAAATGGTAAACTGCAATTTGACAAACTGTATGTGAGTAAGCAAAAATCCTTCTGGCAAAGCGTATAGAGCTTTTTAGTAAAGCACATCATTCTTGTGATGCTAGTCACTATGTTAACCACGGTGTGACACCAAATGTAGTAAGTCACAACAAACAGACTAAAAGATGTCATACAGTCAGTAATTTCTGGGGTAGGGACAACAGAGTGCTCCAGCAATCCACAGTAAGATCCAGGAGAGTTCACAGTATACCAGAAAAAGAGCGGGATGTGGTCATATAACAATCGGAGGTCAGGTAAACTAGGAAGGTGAGACGAGGATCAAGGGAAGAAACAAAGGCATAAACAGGTCACGGTGCAGGGGTAAAAAAAAATGGAGAAAAATAACAGATCAAGGGAGCAAGCAAAGAGAAAACAAAGATCAGTCTGGGTCAGGTAACAGAGGTCAGGATAAGCACAGGAAGCCACACAGCACTTCATGTTTACACTTTAGTGTTTGATTGACAGCACACTGGGGAAAGCTGCAGTGTTAAGGTACCTTTACACGCTGCCACTGTGCCTAGCAACAGGTATCCACCGCACGAGCACGCGCTCGTTTTTAACGGTTGATACCAATTGCCGATGCCGCATATACACGCCGCCATTACGTTGTCAACTGAAGGTATCTTTGTTACGACAGATACTGCGGCTAACTTCCTGTTGAATACCTTCGCTGCTTCACACGCCGCTACCACAAAGGAATATGGGCGTACATCTTTCGCGACGCAAGTACATAGGCGTGACAGAGTTGTGTATTCCGTGACGCTAATACACTGATTGGACAACGCAATAGTGTTATGATTGGGCAGCCTGCGCAGGAAGGCTGGCTAATGCATGATGCCATTCCAGTTGTGTAGTGTGAATGGTCAGCTCTTTAAATATGGCGCCCTGTGAAAGGACAGCCAATGGAAACAAAGTAGCCCCCACCAATCATCGCTGATGGGGCGCGGTATCCATAAGGCTGTGTCACGCCCCTGGGAGATCACTAGGTGATGGTGATTCAATCCCTGTGCCCCGTTTAGACACCACTACCATGGCAATGGTGCCTTTGTGTTGCCTTGGGTTTTTGAACACGGCTCAGAAACATGTATCCGAGTCAACTGCAGGAAACCCAATTTCTTTCCCTATTTACATGCCGCCATTTCATAGCAATTTCAAGGCAACAGGCAAAAAAATCCCCATTGCCAGGCAGTTGCTACCACGCAGTGGTGACATGTAAAGGTACCCTAAGAAGTTTGTTGATGGTTATAGGAAGTGACTGATTGCAATTATTCCAAAGGTGTGTTTGAGTAATATATTATTATTATTTTATATATTATTCAGAAATGCCAATCAATCATAAGCCCCCAAGATATCTATGGTTGTAAGTCATAGACATTGTAGCATCTGTTTTTTGCACATATAAGCACTCCCTCTGAGCTTCTCCTGTAGGAACTCACTACTCACAATTAAAAGGTCTTACTGACAGTTGGTGACAATTTTAATTAAAACTAAGGAAGAGTAATTTAGCTAAAGCTCCTGTCACACACAACGACGCAACAGCAATCCCAACAATGATAACGATCCTTAGGGATCGCTGTTGCGTCACTTTGGGATCGCTGGTGAGATGTCAAACAGTCAGATCTCACCAACGACTCAGCAACGATCCGGAATGATAGGAAGTCATTGGGAATTGTCATTCTTGGGTATAGTATTGAGATCGTTGGTCGTTGTCTCTTTCAAACACAGCGATGCAGCGTTCCCAGCGGGAGACCAACGACCTAAAAATGACCCAGAGCACTTTGTAACGATCAGCGATCTCACAGCAGGGGCTTAATTGCTGCTAAGTGTCACACATAGCGAGATCTAGTGATGGGCGAATCCTAAATTACTCGGAATCGCTTGACTCTAGCGAGTCCGAGCCCAGGACTCGCTACTCGTTGCGAGTCTAGCGAGTCCAATGTTAATGAATGGGGAAGCGAGTAATAGCAAGTAGTGTGAGATTTACAAATCGCAGATGTGTCTCGGAAGCTTCAGCCTGAAGCAATCCTAGTTTTGTCATTTATTTGCATTGGACTCGTTTACTTTGCAACTGTAATCGCTGGGAAACTCGCACAGATAAGAGAAGAGTCATGTCTGCTCTGTGCAGCTCCAGGGTCCTAGAGCCCGCCTGCTGCCTGATGTAGCAGTGCTGAGATTGTTCTCAGTCTGCTCATTCCCTGTGTACAGACATGAATGTCTGTGCACAGAGATGATGTAGCAGTGCTGAGATTGTTCTCAGTCTGCTCATTCCCTGTGCATAGACATCTATATCTATACACAGGGGATGTAGCAGAGAGGACATCTCGTTTTGGACTGCGTCGGACGGAAGAGGATTTTTTTAATTAAAGATGGAGTCCCTAATGGCTTTTTTTTTTATTTCTAATAAAAAAATTTCTCTGTGTTGTGTTTTTTTTAAAACAATTTAATAGAAATTCATGGCGGTCATGTCTAATATTGGCATGACCGCCATAAATTTCGGGCTTAGGGCCAGCTGATAATACAAAGCTGGCCCTAACCTCTATTACCCAGCGTGCCACCGCCACCAGGGCCGCTGGAAGAGCGGGGTTCAGCGCCAGAGGATGGCGCTTCAATGAACGCGCCATCTTCTGGGGCGGCTGCGGGCTGCAATTTGCAGCGGGGGGTGCCCAGAAAGCTTGGGCATCCCTGCGCTGCGGATTCCAGCCCCCAGCTGCTTAGCTGTACCTGGCTAGACATAGAAATTGCGCGGAGCCCCACGCATTTTTTTGACTCCGACTCCGAGACGACTCCGACTCCGAGACGACTCCGACTCCGAGATGACTCCGACTCCGAGACGACTCCGACTCCGAGATGACTCCGACTCCGAGACGACTCCGACTCCGACTCCGAGACGACTCCGAGACGACTCCGACTCCGACTCCGAGACGACTCCGACTCCGAGACGACTCCGACTCTGAGACGACTCCGACTCCGAGATGACTCCGACTCCGAGATGACTCCGACTCCGAGATGACTCCGACTCCGAGACGACTCCGACTCCGACTCCGAGACGACTCCGAGACGACTCCGAGACGACTCCGACTCCTAGACGACTCCGACTCCGAGACGACTCCGACTCCGAGACGACTCCGACTCCGACTCCGACTCCGAGACGACTCCGACTCCGAGACGACTCCGACTCCGAGACGACTCCGAGATGACTCCAACTCCGAGACGACTCCGACTCCGAGACGACTCCGACTCCGAGACGAGTCCGACTCCGACTCGACTCCGAGACGACTCCGACTCCGAGACGACTCCGACTCCGAGACGACTCCGACTCCGACTCCGAGACGACTCCGACTCGACTCCGAGACGACTCCGACTCCGAGACGACTCCGACTCCGAGACGACTCCGAGACGACGACGACTCCGACTCGACTCCGAGACGACTCCGACTCCGACTCGACTCCGAGACGACTCCGACTCCGAGACGACTCCGACTCGACTCCGAGACGACTCCGACTCCGAGACGACTCTGACTCCGAGACGACTCCGACTCCGAGACGACTCCGACTCCGAGGCGACTCCGACTCTGAGGCGACTCCGACTCTGAGACTCCGACTCTGAGACTCCGACTCTGAGGAGACTCCGACTCCGAGACTCTGACTCTGAACCTCTGACTCCGAAATTCATTAAATAATAAAAAAAAAATGCGTGGGGCTCCGCGCAATTTCTATGTCTAGCCAGGTACAGCTAAGCAGCTGGGGGCTGGAATCCGCTGCAAATTGCAGCCCGCAGCCGCCCCAGAAGATGGCGCGTTCATTGAAGCGCCATCCTCTGGCGCTGAACCCCACTCTTACAGCGGCCCTGGTGGCGGTGGCACGCTGGGTAATAAAGGGGTTAATACCAGCTTTGTTATACAAGCTGGTATTAAGCCTGAGATTCTTAATGTCAGGCCACGTTTGACCCACGCACTAAGAATCTCCAATAAAGGGTTAAAAAAACACAACACAGAGAAAAATTTTTATTTGAAATAAAAAAAAAAGCCATTAGGGACTCCATCTTTAATTAAAAAAATCCTCTTCTGTCCGACGTAGTCCAAAACGCGATGTCCTCTCTGCTACATCCCCTGTGCATAAATATAGATGTCTATGCACAGGGAATGAGCAGACTGAGAACAATCTCAGCACTGCTACATCAGGCAGCAGGCGGGCTCTAGGACCCTGGAGCTGCACAGAGAAGACAGCTGGACTCGGCTCACAATGTAACAGCAGTTATTTTGCGAGTTTCCCTGCTATCACTGGCACAGTAGCCGAGTCTAATGCAAACAATGGCAATCCTAGTTTTGTTAGCGTTTCTGACAAAACTAGGATTGATATTGATTTGCATTGGACTCGTGCGAGTAATCACTGGGAAACTCGCAGAGTACCGAGTCCTGCGAGTCCCTTACTACTCGCCGAGTAACGAGTCCTAGCGAGTAGATTCGCCCATCCCTAGCGAGATCATTAGCGTGATCACTGGTACGTCACAAAATCTGGGACTTAACAACGATCTTGTTAACGATCTCGATATGTGTGACGGAGGTTTTAGGAAGCTGCTCCCATTAAAGTTTAGAATCCCTACAGTGACTAGCTTTTAGAATAAGGAAAGCTGCTGATCCCAGAGAATTTAAGACAAAATTCTCAGTCGCATTCGCACAGTCATATTAATAAGAATTATGGATGTACCGTATAGAGTAGGCTAACACCAATTACATTCCCGAACCCGTGAGAGCAAGCTGCACACATGCCTAGGTTCTGAATTTTCCTAGCACTCCTGGTTGAGGAGCTACAGAGATTAGCTAGCAGAAGCCAGGTTGAGATACCATTTTTGTTCTCTATGTGTAGAAGAGATCCAGCTGGATCCAATGTCACCAGAACTGTCCCCCTCGGTTCTCCCAGCAGGAATTTTTTGTGATACTTCAGCTCAAAGCTCAACGGGAGGGAAGTCAACAACAGGGATGGAAAGGGAGTGGCCAGCCTTGGGTTTAAAAATGACGGACCATTGTCCTTCAGCTGTTACCTTTCAAGGAGGTTGCACCACGTTATGTGTTGGGATAACCAAGAAAACCGTATGGCTCTACACTGCCTCCATATGTCTGACATACATTTGACTGCATATACTTTTTGTATCCTACTACCTTTATTTGCATTTCTAAGTGTAATAGCTGTACAATCCATAGTGTATATATTGATATTTCTAGTGTGCCCATAAGGCTATTAAATATAAAATGTAATACTGGGTTGCTCTTTTATCTTGATCTATGAACACACACATCTGTGTGTATTGTACGCCACCTGGGTTGGTTATCAGTTTCCCAGCTTGTCAGGGATTTGAGCGATAGTGGTGTCACACTGGAGGATTGCATGAATCACCCTATCTTGCTCCCTATGCCTCTCTGTGCCCATGTGGACAGTGGGTGTCAATGTCTGGGGAGCTGGTATGAGACTTCAGTCCCCCTCAGAGATGACACTCTGGTCCCAGCCTAGCCTTGGGTGTCCCTGTCTTGCAAGGGATCACCGGGCCGTTTCCTACCCGTGTAACTTTCCGGGTACGTCAGGAGAGTCTATCCTGTCAGTAATTTGTCAGCGGTACCATCTTCTTTGGACCCGGTGGCACTGGTCCGGTTTCTGTTGTTCCTGTCTTTTCTGGTCACTCTGTCTTTTCCTCTCAGTCTACTCCGGCCTACTCCTCTTGGTCTTTTCTGTTCTGCTCAGCACCCACTGGCCTACTGGCTAACTACTTCCTGTTTTCCCCAGGTTCGTTACCATGACTACGCCTCACCCACTTATAACTGGCCCTACTACCCCTTGCCTGCCTAGAGTCCCAGGCTCTGGGTTGGGTCTATGTCAGTGGATGTGTGTTTTAGAGGTGTTTGATATACAAACTGTCTACCCTCCTGCCTGGCTGCAGTTCCTACCTGTGGCCACCCTGGTCGCAGGGGCGCCACACTATCCTCAGCTTTCATAGCAAAAACCTTTTGACAGATTCCCTTTAAGTTCTTTAATTAGCATTGCATTGCTCCCTATACTTTACCCAAATCATGCCATCACATTCAATTAATTTCTATAATCTACATCACATCTCAACAATGAAACTACAGTAGATAAAACATATCATACACAATTGCATATGTGTTTTGTTAAAAAAAAGTTAATGAAGCAAATATGCTCTTCTAGTGACCTGTCATGTCAGATGTGTATTGCAATTAGCCTGCAAGCCCAGTCCCATCAACAAGCCATGTTTTAGAGATTTTCCAGTGACCTAATCACTAGCTAAATCCATTAGACTAATTTACACGTGCAGTCAGGAATATTTTAGTCTTGTACTTTGTGAGAGGATTGAGATAACCTGATATACAGTTTACTGATCTCTATACTTTATATTTACATCCACTATATACATGAAGATACTTTGCAGTGTATATAAGGACTGAAATTCTTCAACATATCTATATCTAGTTTGCAAATCTCAACTTTTTCTATACAAATATCAAAAAATCATGAATTGAAAACTTTTTTCTGGACACGAAGACAAACCAAAACTTTAGTCAGATATTATAACTAGAAACATACTGAAATAAAGCTGACCTTACTAAGATAAATGTCCACACACTTCGCAGCAGAGCCTAAATATTGTAAATAGCACATATCTGTAGCTTAAAGGATTTGTCCTTTATCGTAACATACTTCTATATTTACATCTTAATGAATTATCACAAAGGATTGCCCACTCTTGCCCCTTACTATTGACACTTAAACCCCTGGTACAGTTAATTAAATCTGGCTGACTCACACTTCTATGACCTACGGATTGGCAACCGGGCACATGGGATCATCTCTGTGCCGATGATATTTTAGCCATTACTAATCAGTGTGCTCGTTTTAACCCCATGTACAAAATACACTATTGCAGTATACAATGCTATATTTTGTACTCTTACATTTTTCTAAATCTTTAGTTTTTAATATTGGAAACTACATGGCACATTCTACCTTCCTACAAAGTGGAAGCCTTACATCCTATGTTATGCATAGTTTAAATAAATATATCCTATTTTTCGCTTTATAAAACGCACCGAATTATAGCACTGACCCCAAATTTGGTGAAGGACAAGAGAGATAAAATAATTTTTAATGTTAAATCTGGTCTGTCTTATATAATGATAGTAAGACAAACACTGGCATTATATGTCCCTCATCCTGGAATATATATCCCCCATCCTGGTATATATGTCCCCCATCCTGGTAGATAGCTTCCCCATAGACCCACCATGGCTTACCAATGGGGAAACATGGTGGTGGAGTGGGGGTGCCAAAGGCAGGTTTCATGGGTCCACAGACGGTGGGGGCAAAACTGCAGTACCAGGGCTGCAGGGTGGTCACGGTGGTGTGCGGTTGGCGCTGCCATTTTCTATGTGCCTGGATTCATTCTCAAAGTGCAACTGGTTGCTGGAAGTTGAGACTTCCAGAAAATGGCGGCTGAGGTGGTGCATGGGCAGATGGAGATCTGCAGCAATTTTCTGGAAGTCTCAACTTCTACCAAACAGTTGCAGCTTGTCAATGAATCCAGGCATGTAGAAAATGGCGGCACCCATGGCACCCTACCGCCGTAACCCCCTGTGGCTCTAGTCCCGCAGGTTTGCCCCCACGCTCCGCGAAACCTGCCTCAGGCAACTCCACTCTATGACCGCAACCACCCTCCCCGGTAAAATTTTTTTATTTTTACATACAAGATTTGGATTGAAGATGCACCCCTGTTTTCCCTCCAATTTGGGGGGAAAACGTGTGTTTTATAATTCGAAAAATACTGTATTACTTAAGATGTAAGATTCTGATATGATATACATAATGACAAATTTACTTTTAGAATTTCCTTATATTTATGACAACTATTTAGTTACAGCTGCTGCTCAAATCTTTAAAAACACCAGTTTTAAAATGTATTTGATGCTCTGTAGCTTGAAAAGTTATGAACATGACTCATTTTCTTCTTATCCCCCTCCATGTTTAGGGAGGAAATGGATTTGAATTGTTCCCATCAACCATTATCATAGCTAGAGTTTTGTGTTACCTGCTTCCTTTTTATTAATAGTATTAGTCTCTCTTCACTTTTTTTCTCATGCTGTATGGTCAAATGTTCAAGCCCTGAAAAATGCTTTTCTATACCATAGAGTTGCATTTGTCCATAGGCTTATTAGATTAAAAAATGCTTTTGGTATGAATATAGACTTAACTTTGAATTTTTTATTCTACTGTATGATTATAATGATGTATGTTGCTTACCCTGAACCCAGGGTCCATAACTCAGCAGCACAAGCAGAAGAGTGAGTGATCTCGAATGGAATATGTAAGTGTTTGGGTGATTCTCCAAGAAACATAAAGCTGCCTCTTTTTTCACTTTAGTTACAAATGCTGAGTGGATATATCTCCTACATAGGGTACTAAATCTTGATGGTTGCAATTTATTTTGGGTGGTACTATTGTTAAAATGTTTAAGGACTCAAACAATTTTTGGAAGTTAAGCCCCCGACACACTAAGCGAGATTGCTAGCAAGATCGCTGCTAAGTCACAAGTGTGGTGATGCAACAACTATGTTGCCAGCGATCTTGCTATGTTTGACACTTAGCAGCCACCAGGCCCCTGCTGTGAGATCACTGGTCGTGTCATAGTCGCCTGGACCATTTTTTGATCGTTGGGGTCTAGCTGGGCAGCATGCATCCGTGTGTTTGACAGGGACAACAACCAACGACTTCAATACTACAGGTCTGAGAAACAGGGTCCCAACAACCTCTGTATCATTCCAGATCGTTGCTGTGTCGCTGGTGACATCTCACCATCGACCACATTGCGACGCACCAGCGATCCCTACCAGGTCGTGTCGTTGTTGGGATCGCTGGTGCATCGCCAAGTGTGACGGTACCCTTACCGATTAGAATTTCTTGTTTAGTCACAGTATACTTCATAGGTTCTTATCTGGCTACTGGTTTCACACTTCACTTTGTTCTTTAGCACTTAGCAATGCATTCCCAGGAAAAGGGTCACTGCTGCACTTGCCTTACCCCAACCTCCTCTTTAGTCAACTATACTTGGTTTCACACAGGACACACCTAGGATCTCAAGGCAGCCAATATGCCTCTATACAATGTCTATTAGGCCTCCTAAAGCTACGGTCACACCTGATTGTGCCATACGTTAAGGGGCTTGCATCTGGCACTTAGAAATTTTCATCCTTAGCACAATGATAATGGATAGGCAGCACTGCATTAACGCTGTCTATGCATTTCTATGGCAGATGGGAGCCGAGGGCATTGCAAGCGCCGGCTTCCCACTGCCGGAGATTCAAATCTTGCGCTTTTTCCAAGCACGTCAAATGATGCAGGGCCCCTGCGAAGAACAGAGCCCTCGGGGTATGGAACAAGACATAGATCCCCGTACGCCCATATCTGGCGAAAAAACAGAGGGGCTAGTGGACGACACAGGGAACCTGCCCTGAACACAGCACGGATGCTGTAGGTCCGAATCGTTGAAACCGGAGGCCCCAAGTTCCCAATGGGAACTGCAGCCGAACAGCCGACACAACTTGGAGAAGGCGGCCGAACTAGAGAGCAGTATCAGGAAGTGGTACAACTGAGCACCTGTGGCTGTCGGTACATGAGCTCTGTGTGCCGAGGCGCTGAGAGGAGTGGAGAGACTAACTAATAGCGCTGAGAGACTACCAGAGTAAAGAACACCCAGAGAGAGAGAGAGGCAGGAACACTAAAAGGGGCTCGACTGCACTGTCCCGATTCTGGAGACAACACTGAACTGGAGCTTGGCAAAGGGAAGCACCCGGCGGCCATGCTGAAACAACTAAGTAAACGTAACGGATCTCCAGCCTCCAGCAGTTGTGTGTGAGACTTTCTTAGTGGCGACCACCGTCCCCAAGGGCCGCATGAAACACTGGGGTGCTGATGACCTAACTAACATCTGTCAAGTTACAACATGATTTCTCCTTTCCGCTGCCCTGGACTGCGCTCCATCTGCAGGGAGCGAAACCATCCAAGCTGCCAGTCATTGTCCCCAGAGGCTCTGAAGCAGTGGCGGCCGCTCATGGCCGCACACTGCACGTGGCATAACAAATACCTGTTTTCCTTTCATCCCCCTTGTCATCTGAACTTTTAATTGACATCGCCAGGGTCACCGAGCTGGGTAGCCACCTTAAAATGCCCAAGAAAGAACCGTAAGAACTGGCCCGGTAACAAGTACTCCTGGCCCTGGAGTGGGTGTGTCAACTATAAAATTGGGGGAGGTACCTATAATTAAAAGCACAACTCTAGCTGTAAAGAAAAAATGCTGGAGTGGTGCTTTAAAGGGTATATTTGGCATTAAAAAAAATTTACCCAATCACTAACAGTCGGGTAGTTGCCACCTACCTGCCTGTTGTGCTCGGTGCCATTCATCACCACCACACAGCAGTAATAGACTTCTTCTGGTGGGGATAGCATGGCCGTGTAAACAGAGTGGCGGCTTCTTTTCTGGTCTCTTCTGTGAAAGGGGTGGAACAGATGATGTCATGGTGATTGATAGCTGGCTCCTCACTACCTAATTGGGGGAGCTGGCTGTTAATCAGCATGACATTGACTGTGATGGCCATCAACAAAGTGGAGAAGCCGCCTCTCTGTTGACGTGACATCAGTAGAAGCTGCAAAATCGCTGGCAGGAGCGGTCTCCGACTGCTCTGTGTTGGCAGTGAATGGTGCCAGGCACAACAGGCAGATAGGTGGCAGTTACCTGCCTGTTAGTGTTTAGGCACAACCCCTTTAAGTAACAAGTATGCAATTCAAGTCCTGTTTGTACCTGTTTGAAAATCTAGTAGACTAATCATATAGTAGAATTACTTTCACAATTAAGTGATATATAATCAGTAACAGTTACTTAAATAATAATAATAGTAATACCTGTGTATTGGAAAACATGCACTATGTAACAACATACAGATTAATTATGGACTGACACAGTAAGTCTACTACACACGTGCACAGTCAGAAATATTCCTAAACATGGCTTTAGTGTTATAGAAAGGATTGTGGATCCCTGATTTGCAGCATACTGATCTCCTTATAGGAATTTCCTAAGAGCTTATCTCACTATTTTTATACTATTTATAACTGACCTGGAAAATCATCCATGCTGTTATTGCTTTAATAGTAACGTGAACCTCAATCACAACCGACCTTTATTCTTCTTCAACTGGCGATTGATGGTATGGATTTGTGTTAATCGCTGTGTTATTTAGCACCAGCAGCTTTAGGCTCAGACAAACGTATGAGAAATCGTTTATTTATACGCTTAAAAAAAAAATTGATTTTCATCCATATTATTGTCATCTGTATGCCGCCCTTTGTGTTATCTGGGTTTTTATTTTTTTACATCCCTATAGCAAAATATATAAAAAAAAATTTCAAGATCAAAACAGTTTCCTATGTTAGAAATTGTAATGTATGCATAAAACTTGGATGTCATATTGAAGAGCCATATGGCATCTGATATTTTTATGCACTCATAGACATGATTAGGCAAATATGGACTTTAATAATGCATGCTGCGATTAGACACTCGATTTGTGTTGAAAAAAATTATCGCCTAAAGAGTATTGAGTAACATTGATCAGTGTCCTGTCCTTATGATATCAGATTTTACTTATGTATAATATGCTGATCTGAATGATCCCTACCAAATACATTTCAATCCAGAATATTTCTTCAGACGTTTGTTACTTTCCTTATGATCTGATAAGGCTGGGTTTACACGCTGCAACTGTAGCGCTTTTTGACTCCATCTTTTGAAATTGTGTAAAAAAGGTACCAGAGTTTAAATGTGTGAAACCAATTTAAAATGATGAGTGTCGAAAATCACTTAGGCTGGCTTCACACCACGGTTTTTGGGATCCTGTCCTGTCCTGTTGTAACAGGACAGGACAGGATCCCTTTTTGCCTGTCATGTATCCCTATGGCGCTGGATTGGTCATATATGGTATCCAGTTTTGTGTATTCAGTACAGGATTCGTTTCTGTCCTGTTTTTTACCACCTCAAAACTGTAGCCTGCAGCATTTTTGGGCTCCAGAGAAAAATTGGACCAAACTGGACAGAAATGAATCCGGGGCTATCCGGCGCATATAACATGGGAGTCTATAGGCTCCAGATGCGGGAAAAAAATGACTTGTTTCCTGGATCCGATTTTAAGCACAGAGCATGCTCAGAAATCCTGCTGTGCAAATTCAGCACCATGGACAGCAGTATCTGAAGCACAGGCTGTAACTTCAGCATGATGGACAGCAGCATTGCAGACACAGGCAGATTTAAAGCGAACCTGTCACCCCCCCCCGGGTATCTAAAGATAACATAGCCACCTTCTGCAGCACTACGGCTGGCTTCACATTTGCGTATGGGAAGGCAGCGTATTGCTGCGTTCCCATACGCAGTCAAACGCATGCGCACTGTGTTCCTGTGTTTAACATAGGAATGCATGGTGCCTGCGTTTGCTGCGTTCGGGTGCGGATGCGGACGATATCTGCTGCTTCCAGTGTCCAGCATCCGCACCCGGGACGCAGCATGTTGTTTTTTTTTGTGCGTTTGGGGACCTTGGAAAATCAGCAAGCGTCCCCAAGCGCACAAAAAATGCATTGGCTTCAATGGGTCCGCAGTGTTCAGCGCTTGACAGCGCAGGAGAACGCTGCGGACCCATTGAAAAATCTCCCGGTGGCCGCCGGTGATGTCACAGGAGCTCACCGACGGCCACCGGAAGATCAGCTGGAGCCTCTGCTGATCTCTTCTTCCCCGCCGCCTGTAATTTGCTAGCGATGTCGGCGGGGAGAACAGCTGATGTGCCAGCTGTTTGAATCTTCCCGCGCCGACATCTCCTCTCGGTGTCGGCGCGGGAAGATTCAAACAGCTGTCAAATCAGCTGTTCTGCCCGCCGACACATCCCGGAGGCTACCGGCGGCGGGGAGGAGGAGATCTCCGGCGCTGAACTCCTCCTCCGGCCCGCCCCCGGACAGCGCCGATTGGCTGGCCGGGCTCCCTAGTGATGTGTCCGCAGGCGGACATTATCCGCTGCGGACACATCATTTCCCCACTGCTCTTGACAGCGTTTGTGTCTGCATGCGATCAGCATGCAGACACAAACGCAAATGTGAAGCCAGCCTAAGGCTGCATTCCGACAAGGAGTCTATAGTATTTATGCTTCCTTGATTCACTGAAATAAAGACTTTTATAAAATCTGTTTCAAACCTGACCCAAGACCGGAAGGCGGGCTTTCAAGTGTCTATCTCCCTCCTCTGTGGTGTCAGTCATCCCTCTCTGCTCTCTGTGCTCCTCCTCCAGGGCCATCTCCCTGCATTATAGACCTTTGTCAGCTCTGCTACAACAAAGAGCTGCTGTTATAGGAGATCCCACAGTAGTAAATCTAGCAGGAGGACCCTGAGCAGACAAAGCACTGCCTGCTACATAGCAGCCCTTGAGGAGGGATTTGCAGGGGGGAGAAGTGGTGGAATAGCGATGAGAGAGGTGGATTAGTCAGGCAGCAGAGTTGAGAATAGATTGGAGAGGTGCAAGAGTGTTAGCAGGGAGGCCACAGAGGAGGAGGTTGCAGTAGTCGAGGCGGGAGATCATGAGGGCATGCACTAGTAGTTTAGTAGATTGAGGGTTGAGGAAGGGACAGACTCTGTAAATATTTTTGAGTTGGAGGTGGCAGGAGGTGGCAAGAGCTTGGATGTGTGGTTTGAAGGACAGGGCAGAGTCAAGGGTTACTCCGAAGCAGCGGACTTTAGGGACAGGGCAAAGTGTGATATAATTTATTGTGATAGATAGATCTGGTAAGGAAGGTGTGTGAGAAGGAGGAAAGATGATGAGTTCAGTTTTGTCTACATTGAGTTTTAGGAAGCGAGAGGAAAACAAGGAGGATATGGCTGATAGACACTCCGGGATTCTGGACAGGAGAGGGGTGACATCTGGGCCAGAGAGATACATCTGAGTGTCATCAGCGTAAAGGTGATACTGAAAGCCATGGGACTTTATGAGTTGTCCCAGACCAAGGGTATAGATTGAAAAAAGGAGGGGCCCCAGGACAGAGCCTTGAGGGACCCCAACAGAGAGGGGATGGGGCGAGGAGGTCATGTGAGAGTGGGAGACGATAAATGTGCGGTTGGAAAGGTAGGAAGAGATCCAGGAGAGGGCAAGGTCAGTGATGCCAATGGAAGAGAGGATCTGTAATAGGAGATAGTGGTCAACTGTGTCAAATGCAGAGGACAGGTCTAGAAGGAGGAGGACGGAGAACTGTCTGTTAGCTTTGGCCGTGAGTAAGTTGTTAGTAATTTTGGTCAGGGCAGTTTCAGTGGAGTGGTGGGGTGGACGCCTGATTGAAGGTTGTCAAAGAGAGAGTTGGATGAGTGGTGGGATGAGAGTACAGTGTGGGCATGCTGTTCGAGAAGTTTGGAAGCGAACAGGAGCAGGGATATGGGCAGGTAGCTGGATGTAGAAGTGGGGTCGAGGGATAGCTTCTTTAAGATAGGTGTAATTGTTGCATGTTTGGTTTGAAAGCAGTAGGAAAGGTACCAGAAGTTAGTGATAGGTTGAAGAGGTGGGTTAGGGCTGGGATAAGTGAGGTGGTGAGGTTGTGGAGGTAGAGGGATGGGATAGGGTTCAGTGCACAAGTGGTGAGGTGTGATCTGGAGAGGAGGTGTGCAAGTTCTCCTTCAGTGATGGATGGGAGGAGGGTCAGTGGGGGAGGGGTGTGGTCTGATATACATGGGGGTTGTGGTGGTTGGGCAGCAAAGAATTGTCTGATCTGTTCAATCTTGTTGGTGAAGTGTGTTACAAAGTCTTCTGCAGAGATACGAGAAGTCGGAGATGGCAGTGGGGGCGGAGGAGGGAGTTAAATGTGTTGAATAACTGCCTGGGGTTGTTGGACAAAGAGGATATGAGGGTAATGAAGTAATTCTGTTTAGTGGTGGTGAATGCTGACTTGAATTTGAGAAGTGCTTGTTTGAATGGTGTGTTGACTTCATATTAGTATGTTTTCTTCCAGACGCTCGCCGGATCCATATTTGGCCACACTGTCAGCACATCCTGTCCTGTCAGGTTCTGTCCGGGTGATCCTGCAAAAAGAGGATCCAGCCTGACAGCTAAAAACTGTGGTGAGAAGCTAGCCTTAGAAACAAGCTGTGAATTAAGCAGTGGATGGGACAATGTTTCCAATGTCCAAACATTTTCGCTATTGTGTTATGTTCTATTGAGCAAATTGCTTTCTGTTGTTTTTGCAAATATTGCTATGTGCATATATATTTTTATACTTCCTATACCTAATTCAACATGGCCACAGTTAATTCAAAACAAGTCCTTTACTTATTCTCGAAGGATGAGAGGCATTTCCATAGACTGGGACACATCGGTCCAGCCTCTATGATATAATGATTATTGCCATTTAAAGAACTCAGATGAAGAATATAAGGGCAGTTTGACATCTTAATACTGTTTCATTAGAAAGTACTCCAATCCTAAACTAAAGTAGTATTAAAATTACCAACTAGTATGGGCTCTGGTTTAATGATTACTATGTTGCAGTTTCCAACAGCTTGAAAATGGCTTCAACTAATTACATGGGCCTGTTATAGTCAAGATTTGCTTGCTTCCAAGTAATCATTAAAGATTAAGGAGTTGTTATTATTGGCCATAGAATGGGGAAATAAAAGTAAATAAAAGTACTAAAAAATATTCAGTTTCAATACATATTAGTGCCTAGTGCCCCGCTCTTCAGTTTTCACTCTGGGTAAGAGTGTTTGAGAGCCTTTATAATAATATTTGAGCACTTATATAGCGCTATTAATTCCAGGCGCTTTACATATATCAGTAACACTGTCCCCATTGGGGTTCACAATCTAATGCCCTATCAGTATGTCTTTGGAGAGTGGGAGGAAACTGGAGTGCCCGGAGGAAACACACACAAACACAGGGAGAACATACAAACTCCTTGCAGATGTTGTCCTTGGTGGCATTTGACCCCAGGACCCCGGCACTGCAAGCCTGTAGTGCTAACCACTGAGCCACCGTTTTATATTAGGGGAGAGAAAGATCAGGCACATTATATTCACCAATCCTTTAACTCTTCCACGAGATCAGCTGCTTGTAGAGGGGTTTGGCAGCGGCTAAAGCTATGTCCACACTTTGAATGTTTGGTTGCTGAATTTCTGTACAAAATCTGCATCTCCTGGCAAAAAAAAAGCACCAAAAATGCAATGCATTGTTGACGCGTTTTAATGCATTTTATGCATACAATGTTTCCATGCATTTTTCATGCATTTCATATGATTAATAATAATAATAATAAAATAGTAATAATTTTATTTCTAAGGCGCCAACATGTTCAACAACAGCACTTTACAATTCAAAGGGAAATGATTGAAAACTTTTGAAGAACTTTACTCCTGTTTTTTGAAATATAAAAGTCACAATTTTTTTGCACAATCTATAGCTGTTTCCAAATATTTGTAATTTACTTTTGTTTTTATAATCTTTTAACCATTTTTCTAGCGCAATGGTCAGGACCTATTGGCAGAGATGTGTGGTCAAAAAGGGTCCAACATATTTATTAGAACCTATGCTACAAAGCTCATAATTGGCATAGATTTTCATTTATAATCGCCCAAAGATTAGATACATACATTTAAAGTTTATGCTTCTTAATGAATTTGGCACAAATTATTCATGCAGGTGAGACATGCCAGTCTTTATGAATCGGCATGCTTTTTCATACTGGAGAAATGTGAATTCGTTCTTTTAATTGTGATTATACAACACACACCTTCAACATCAAACATAAGCTTTCACAGGGGTAAAAGTTCTAAAGTTTGCTTAACACGAAAAAAGATTGTACAAATTAAAATCGAACAGCCAAATCCTTTCTTTCAAGTCCTAACATCTGAGGATGTTAGCAGACAGCTTCATCGATATTAGGTGAATGATGGGTCCCATTGAAATCAGTGAGTTTAATAGATATTACTGTAATATGTCCAGCCACTTTTGGAGCCCATGCCCACAAAAAGAGATGAGTGAACCCTACAAGGATCAATTTGGGTCACTGAACATCCTGGTGTTGAGCAAACCTATTACATACATACTGAAGCACTGGAGCGAGCATCGCTGTGATCGGGTACAGTCGATGCTTGGTCCAGTGTAAGCCAATCCAGTGTTTGATCATCTCACACTGGGTTTAAAAGCACAGTTTTTGGGTGTAGTGTGTCCAAAATTAATAAAAAAAAAATGCCCTTCCACCCCAGTGTTTTACTTCTCGTTGGCTGTATGTGACCAGAGAGCTGAACTGCCAATTCATGTCTTCCACTGACATTCAACTCAAGGTCAGGGTCACAATCAGTATGCCAAAAAGTTTGGTTGCACCGTCCGAACCTGAACTTCAAAAGGTTCACTCATCTCTACCCACAATCAGTGGTAGTAACATTTTAGACTCAACATTTTTTCTGTGTGTCCAGAACACTGTGTTGTACAGTACAAGCACAGTAGATGGTATTTATAGTAAACTCATGCTCACTGTGCTTCTTTTTAACGCTAAGCAAACTAACCTGCGGCATGGATTTCTAAGCCTCAGCATGTCAATTTATTCTTACAGAGACGTTACTGTTCTGAGCGGAAGAACACAGTGAAAATACTATGCACCCAGAATCCTGATCATGGGCATGTGCAAAAGGTTCACTCATCTCTACCCACAATCAGTTGTAGTAGCAGTTTGGACGCAACATGTTTTCTCTGCATCCACAATGTTGCGTTGTACAGTACAACACAGTGGGTGGGATTTATAGAAATCTCTTGCCCACTGTGCTTCTTTTTACACTGAGTAAACTAACCTGCGGCATGGGTTTCTTAGCCTCAGCATGCAATTTATTCTTCCGGTGATGTTATAGTGTTCTCAGAGGGAGAAGGCAGGGGAAATACACTGCATCCAGAATTCTGATCATGGCCACGTACAGCGCGTTCTCCCACACTGGACTCTAGAGAAAACAATCTGCGTCCAGAATGCTGGGAATCCTGATTGTGGGCACAAGCCTAAAGAACAGCAGTGCATCTTCTAAAGACACCGTTACACGCTACAATATCGGTAACAATATCATTGCAACGTCACCGGTTTGGTGACGTTGCAGCGATGTCTAAACGACATTGTTGCATGTGACATTTACCAACGACCAACGATGAGGTCATTCATTGTTGATTGTTGGTAAATGACCTGGAACATAAATTTATCGTTGGTCTCCCGCCAGGCAGACAGCATCGGTGCGTGTGACAGCGAGAGACCAACGATGAACGAGCTCCCAGCGCCACACAGCACACGCTGGGACCTGGTAACCAGGGTAAACATCGGGTAACTAAGCGCCGTACTCTGCTTAGTTACCCGCTGTTTACCCTGGATACCAGCATTCTCGCTGGTCTTGATTGCTGGTGAGTCTGCCTGTTTGACAGCTCACCAGCAATCAACTAACGATGTCTCAGCGATCCGCATTGTTGGCCAGATCGCAGGTACATCGTTAGGTGTAACGGGGCCTTAACTATTCTTTAAGGAGTGACTCCACCCTGTCAAAAAGCCATTCACACATATTGAATGCTACCTACAACTTGTTGCTACATACAGAATGTTTTTTTACATATTCTAATATTGGTGTTAGTTCTTTTGCACCTATTCTTGTCCCTTTTGTACTTCTATTTCAATATTCTCTCATTATTCACAATCAGAAGGCCCAAAGCTTTTGAATTAGTACATTGATATCTGCCTCCACAAATCTCACCTACACAGATTACAAAATGATCTTGTTAAACTGTGGCATTACATTTCGCGACATCTGCGATAATCATTGTAGTACCACAATCCTGAATAATGAATAGTGGCACCTTCTTTAAAATCCTATGTATTGCAAATGAAGAATAATCTCACTACACTGATGTTCTTTGTCAGGTTGAGCCCTGCAGCCTAGACGGATTACAAAGATAGTTTCTACAGGATCACAGTGGATTAAGCAATGTGTAAAGAAAAGAAAAGCTCAGTATTCGAATTGACAACAAAGGAATATTTACAATTTATCTTCATCATGGATTTCTATGAATAAAGAAGCAACTAAGGCAATAGCGTGAAAGTTGGTCTAACAAGTGACACAATGTATTGGATCATAATATAATGTTGATATAACATGAAGGCGTCTATTACGCACCTGAAATTCCCGCTCCAATGACAACCGCGTCGTATTTGTTGTTCATGGCGCAAACTGTTATTTTCTACCGGATCTGGTTCTTCTATTCCTGATGCTAAGAATGAGTGAAGCTGGGAAGGATCTCCCCTTGTCAGCAGCTCTGTCTTCCAGTAGGTGGTTTTATTCTGATCAGTGTTTCTCCTCTGGACTCCTCCTTCTCCCTCAATGATGAGGAAACTGAAATGATCCTCTTAATATAAACCTGGAAGCTCACAGCTCTTGTGCACAACAAAGATCATCCTGCTTTATTTGCAATCTATTCAGCTAATCAAATCTTTATCCACAAACTCCCTCAAGTGGTGAAAGCGAAATACATCACAAACTGACAGCAATAACGCAACGTGATAAATCAGTGTGTATCTATTACCTGACAACCACAGAACACTATGGCAACTGAGCGTGATGCCCAATTCTGCATGCAATTATAGGGTTAACAGATTATTGCAGCGCCATTATCATAAAAGACAAAATCAGAAGTAAATCCTTTTGCTTGGACCAAAAATGGTCACGGCACAGATTTTTTAAATATGTTTCTTCCATAATATCCAGCATGAATGCTTTTTTCCTTTGATCCCCAGAGGGGCAAACACCCCGAAACACCATGTCTGCAAATAGAGAATATGATTTGGTTTATATCCTTGGCCATATGATTGTTATGGCCAAGGGTCAATATTGACTTTTATGATTGCTACTTTCATTACGTGGCACTAGAGTTTAAAGCCCCAGTCACACATAACGATATCATTAGCGAGATCATTGTAACTGTGACGTTACAACGATCTCTCCAGCGATGTCGTTATGTGTGACACTTAGCAGCAATCAGGCCAAAGCTGTGAGGTCGCTGATCGCTGCAAAGTGCTCTGGGTAATTTTTTGATCGTTGGTTTCTGGTCAGCACGCATCGCTACATGTGACAGCGAGAAACCAGCGATCAGCGATCTCACTGGCTGGTAACGATGGTAAACACCGGGTATCCAGGCGGTGCTCGCTGCCTGGATACAAGCTGTTTATCATAGTTACCAGCGTCCTCCCTGCTTACAGGCAGCGCTAAGCAGGGAGGACGCTGGTAACATCGCCTTCAGCGATGTGGGAGGTGGCTCCCAGGTCCCTGTTCGCTGGGGAGATCTGCCTGTTTGACAGCTCCCAGGCAACCAGGTAACGACGCTCCAGCGATCCCGGCAGGTCGTTATCGCTGTCGGGATTGCTGGAGCGTCGTTGTGTGTGACAGGGCCTTCATTCCTCTTTCAAGAGGTTTATTTACATATTAAATTTTCCAGAGGGGAATGCAAGGAATTTAAAGGGACTCTGTCAGGTAATGCATCAATCACTGATGCAGCAGAGGGGCAGACAGGAATATGCATGAGACATTTACATACAAATGACTAGTCAGCACAAGACTATAGAATTGCAAATGCTTATAGCAACACAATGAGACCACGTAAAGGAATAAAAGTTATATATCCTAAATTGGCTACCCATACCCTATTTCAGGATACTGTTTGAATGGTACTTAAAAATCAACTGACAGTCTCCTCATATTGGCATGGCAGACATGGCATACTTTACAATGTCGAGGGGCAAACACCCCAAAACACCATGTCTGTAAATTGAGAATTTGGTTTATATCCTTGGTCATATAATAAGGCTCATTAAAGGGTCAATATTGACTTTTAGGATTGCTACATCCCATAGGTGGTGCTAGAGTTCGCCTCTAAGCTACTTGAACAGCACGTCCACGCCGAACTGTCCTCTCACCTCTTCTCGTGCTCCCACTTCGACCGCCTACAGTCCGGCTTCCGACCCCTCCATTCCATCGAAACAGCCCTGACCAAAGTCACCAACGACCTACTGACCGCCAAGAACAAACACCACTACTCCATCCTCCTCCTCCTTGACCTGTCTGCCGCCTTCGACACGGTTGACCACTCCCTTCTTCTCCGGATCCTGGAATCCCTCGGCATCACCCACCTTGCCCTCTCTTGGATCTCCTCATACCTAGCGGACCGGACCTTCAGCGTCTCCCACTGCCACACCTCCTCCTCACCCTTCCCCTTTTCTGTCGGAGTCCCCCAAGGTTCAGTCCTGTGACCCCCTACTTTTCTCCATATACACTTTCGGCCTAGGGCAACTCATTGAGTCCCACGGCCTCCAGTACCACCTTTACGCCAATGACACCCAAATCTACCTGTCCGGCCCTGACATCACCTCCCTACTCTCCAAAATCCCACAATGCCTTTCCGCCATCTCTTCCTTCTTCTCTGCTCGCTTCCTTAAACTCAACATGGACAAAACTGAATTCATAGTCTTCCCCCCAAAAAATTCCCCCCCACTTCCCAACCTATCCATCTGCATCAACGACTGCGCCCTCTCCCCAGTCCCCCAAGCCAAGTGCCTCGGGGTAATCCTTGACTCCTCCCTATCCTTCAAGCCCCACATCGAGGCCCTCACCACATCCCTCCGGCTCCAGCTCAAGAACATCTCACGGATCTGCTCCTTCCTCACCCACGACACCGCTAAAACACTTCATGCTCTTATCATCTCCCGCCTTGACTACTGTAACCTCCTTCTCAATGGCCTCCTGGCTAACTCCCTCACACCTCTCCAGTCTATCCTCAGTTCCGCTGCCTGACTAATCTACCTGTCCTCCCGCTACTCCCCTGTCTCCCCCCTCTGCCAAACCCTTCACTGGCTCCCCACCTCCAAGAGATCCCAATTCAAAACACTAACCATGGCGTATAAAGCCATATACAACCTGGCCCCACCATACATCTCTGACCTGGTCTCCCGATACCTACCCTCACGCAACCTCCGTCCTCCCAAGAACTCCTCTTCTGCTCCCCCCTCATCACCTCTTCGCACAACCGAGTCCAGGACTTCTCCCGGGCATCTGCCTTACTCTGGAACTACCTGCCCGAACACGTCAGACACTCTCCTACCTGAGAAGCTTCAAGTGTCACCTGAAGACTCACCTATTCCGTCAAGCCTACAACCTGCCATGAGACCCAGGCGACCGCCCCATACCTGACATTCCTCCATCCTACTGTATCCCAACCCACCCCTCGTTGACTGTGAGCCCTCGTGGACAGGTCCCTGCCCCTCCTGTACCTGTACGTCCTGATAGCCTAGATTTAGTGTACTTGTTCTTGTCTCCCTTATCCTCATGTAAAACGCCATGGAACCTAATGGCGCTATCTAAATAATAATATTAATAGAGTTCAAGTCCTCTTTGAAGAGGCAATTTGTATATCATTTTATTCTGTAAATTGTTCCTAAAGCAAAGGTCCACTTTAGGACATTGGACATTTAGTGGTACCACACACAAGAGCCTGGAAGTCCAGGGTGTCTTCCAGGTGATGGCAATTTGCTGCTCCACGAAAGTGGGATTTAGCTGTTTTCTAAGGCGATTGTCAAACTGAAAACCAACTCGGAGAACTTGTAAGACACCAGATCTCTGCATCTACATGTCAGGGTGATGTCAGAAGTGTAATCAGGTTACCTGGTCACACTGCTGACATCACATCTGTACTGCAGAGGATTGGGTCAGTGGTAGGGTAAGCACTCCAATGGTGTCAAATAAACAGGAATGTTATTGTAGCACCCCTGTGGATCCAGTCGCCACAGAGGTACTGCATCCCAGTTTGAGGTGTTGTACCCCACTCTTGGTAATGGGGACACAGACCGGTATTGGGACACCCAGGCCACGCACTACACTAGTCCAGGTCAGGGTTAGGGTGAGATTTCTCCTTCGGGAGAGCATAGTCCCTGTTCCTGTCTGTATCCAGGATAGTGGGAATGGGTGGAGAGGAAGTAGGGGAGCACCTGGGAAGGAATGAAGTAAGGGAGAACACACGTAGATGATGTGGAATACATGACAGCGGGAATAAATAGAACAAGGAAAGATCTGGAAGTCAGTCGAGTTGGTGGGAAGCTAGTGACATGAAGTCTTTCAAAAGAGGAGTAAGAGCTTAAGAGAAGTGTCCTGAGGACTGGAGCCCAAGGGGCTCATCTAAGGCCTGACTGGGGAGTAGAAGAAAATAACCAGGGTGCTCCAGGAGGAAGAGTGGGTCCCAGTGGCACGGGCAAAGAGCAATCTGCCTGTAGGGCTCGCATCCATTGCCAGTCGCAGGCAGTGGAGGGACCAGGTCACAGAACAGGGGTACCAGGACCCCTAGACTAGTGGAGAACAACCAGGCTCAGCTAGCAACCCAGAGGCTGCAGTATTTCCAAGGTGCCGCAGTCGTTACCATGCACATACGCTTAAAAGTTGGCCAAAGAAGGTTCAGGGAAAGACTACAAAATGACCCTAGGAAGGACTCGCGGCTATCGACTCAGGGCTCTGTGTGGGCGAGGCGCAAGGCAGGACGGCGAAGCAAGCGCTGTGTGAGACGACTAAATAAGGACAGGTAGAAGTGGTACCAGTTGAATGTTATCCCACTACCTGGGAGTAGTTGGATCCCTTCCTCCGAGGACTCAGCACTCAGCGAGCTGTTGCGTCACATGAAAATAGACATCCCCAGGTCTGTTTACCCTCTCCCCAATGAAGCTCCCTGTCCTCCTGACCTTCCCTAAAGAAGAGAACCACCCACAAAGAACTTTTAATGACACCGCCAGGGTTGCGGAGCCAGAGCTCGTCTCCTGTGACTCCCAAGAAGTCTCAAAGCTCCGAGTATCCTAAGGCCCTGGAGTGGCGTGTAATTATCAGTTAGCTTGTGATGGGAAAGCATTAATGGTTGTATTGTGATGGGACAGTATTGGGACAAAATGTGAGGTGACAATATAACAGGAGATTACGAGATGACAATATGGGAGGGAGACTGTTATAAATGGAAAGTATAGGGAGGATAAAGTATGGAGGGAAAGTCTTATGAGACATTATGGGGAGAAATAGGGGGGGAAAGTGTGAGAATATCTTGAAAAGAAAAAAGTGTGAAAAGATAGTATGTGAGGGGAGGGTGAGAGTGTTAGGAGACTGTATCAGAGGGAAATATGAAAGGGCAGTATGAAGGGAATGTGTTAAGGGACAGAGTAAGAGAGACATTTTTGAGGAGATAGTATTGATAGAGAAATGTGTGAGAAGGTGGTATAGTTTAGCTTGCTGATTTCAGTGGTCATCACATATCCACTCATATGCAATATTCATACTTATGATCAGGGGTGGATTAAGGGTAGCCAGGGCCCGGGGCTGTTCAGACTCTGTGGGCCCCCCCCCGGGTCATGTGACGGGGGTCATGTGACGGGGTCATGGGGGTCATGTGACGGGGTCATGTGACGGGGTCGCGGGAGTCATGTGACGGAGGTTATCATATACCTGAAATAGATTATTCCAGAAAAATAGTTGCTGAGTGAAACTCTAATCTGTCAAACATCCATTGATCCTAGTCAATTTACCCTTCAGTTAGGAGGAAAAAAACAAACACTTTAAGCCATAGTATTGAGCAGTCCATTAGAAGGCGGCCATTATGCCCTGACTGCCCCTGTACTCAGAATAAATAACTTATAAATATCTCGAACGGCGTGCACCCTGAATGATAATCACCTGTTACCAGTCTGATGGACTTGCTTGCAGATTGGTCCGTCCCGCCTCCTCGCGGTCTGACAGCGTCTTCTTCTGAATGATGTAGATAACGCCTCCTGCCATCCGTGTTATCCACGTGACCACGTCCAATTTTCCCATTGCCTATGCTATGCCCATACCTCTCCGGCTTGTGCAGGTGCAATGTGCTCCATCATGGGATTATCCTACAAGTTTGAACTCTCAGTGATGTCACCATTCATTACACGCAGAAGACTGGGAGCCTGTAGCCGTGTGCAGAGACCCCTGCGGTTCGCGCATGAGTAGATGAGTTTTACATTGTAGCTGCAGTAGGGCAGAGCACGGTGCGTTTGCGCAAGCTGGAGAGGCATCTGCACAGACGTGAGATGGGAAAGTGGGACGTGGATAACAAAGGCGTGATCCATATCATTCAGAAGAAGAGGCTGTCAGACGGCGAGGAGAGGCTGAGTGGACCAATCTGCAAGCAAGAATTTCGGACCAGTAATAGGTTAGAATACAGGGCGCTAGATTTTTATAAGTTATTTATTCTGTGTACAGGGACATTCAGGGCATAATAGCTTGTTTCTTATAATGCAGCATCAGCGTGTGCACAAGGCCTTACAGATACTGAGGGAAAAAAACTCACCAAATACTCAGCGTGTGCACGAGGCCTTACAGATACTGAGGTAACAACTCACCAAATACTCAGCGTGTACACGAGGCCTTACAGATACTGAGGAAAAAACTCCCCAAATACTCAGCGTGTGCACGAGGCCTTACAGATACTGAGGAAAAAACTCACCAAATACTCAGCGTGTGCACGAGGCCTTACAGATACTGAGGTAACAACTCACCAAATACTCAGCGTGTACACGAGGCCTTACAGATACTGAGGAAAAAACTCCCCAAATACTCAGCGTGTACACGAGGCCTTACAGATACTGAGGAAAAAACTCCCCAAATACTCAGCGTGTGCACGAGGCCTTACAGATACTGAGGAAAAAACTCACCAAATACTCAGCGTGTGCACGAGGCCTTACAGATACTGAGGTAACAACTCACCAAATACTCAGCATGTGCACGATGCCTTACAAATACTGAGGTAATAACCTCACCATATACTCAGCGTGTGCACGAGGCCTTACAGATACTGAGGTAAAAACCCACCAAATACTCAGCGTGTGCACGAGGCCTTACAGATACTGAAATAACAACTCACCAAATACTCAGCGTGTACACAAGGCCTTACAGATACTGAGGAAAAAACTCACCAAATACTCAGCGTGTGCACGAGGCCTTACAGATACTGAGGTAACAACTCACCAAATACTCAGCATGTGCACGATGCCTTACAAATACTGAGGTAATAACCTCACCATATACTCAGCGTGTGCACGAGGCCTTACAGATACTGAGGTAAAAACCCACCAAATACTCAGCGTGTGCACGAGGCCTTACAGATACTGAGGTAAAAACCCACCAAATACTCAGCGTGTGCACGAGGCCTTACAGATACTGAGGTAAAAACCCACCAAATACTCAGCGTGTGCACGAGGCCTTACAGGTACTGAGGTAAAAACCCACCAAATACTCAGCATGTGCAATAGGCTTTACAGATAGCGAAGAAAAAAATTACCAAATACTCAGCGTGTGCACGAGGCCTTACAGATACTGAGGTAAAAACTCACAAAATACACAATGTGCGCACCCACTACCCCTCCACCTTGGATAGACATGTGAAATACCTCTACATGTTGTATGTGCCCCTCTATGTGGATATTTTTCTTGAATCATGAATGCATGGACTCCATACGTACATGATCCAAGCAAGATAGCCACTTATTAGAGGGGCACATGATACACCATGTATAGCCATTTCACATGTTTCTGTATTATCCAAGATGGTGGGGCACACCACTTCAGTGATTAAGGGGCCTTTCACATCAGCGGTTTTGCTGATGTGCGGCCGATTTGGCAGGTGGCGCCGGATCAGCTGCCTAACGGCCGGCTCGCGGTCCAGATGCGGCAAGCCCTATGCATTGTCTATGGGGCTTGCGGTCCGGTGCGGCAAGTGCCTGATCTGCCGCACTCAGCAGAACCGCACTTGTGATAGACAATGCATGGGGCTTGCCGCATCCGGGCCGCAAGTCGGCCGTTAGGCGGACGATCCGGCACATGCGGCGCCACCTGCTGGAACGGCCCAAACATCAGCTAAACACTGATGTGAAAGCAGCGTTCGTTAGGCCCCTTTCACATCACCGTGTCTTTCAAATTGCGGCAGATCCAGCAGATTTACCACATTTGCTGCCTAACAGCCGTTGCGACGATGGATGACAGCAGCGTTTTTTTTTTCCACCGCCGCAAATGCCGGACTTGCCGCACCCAGCAGAACTGCACTTGCCGCACCAAACCGCAAGCCCCATGAACAAGTCATGGGGCTTGCCGCAAGTGTGCCGCAAGTGCGGCCGTTAGTCGGCAGATGCGGTAAATCTGCCGGATCTGCCACAATCTGAAAAAAAGCAGATGTGAAAGGGGCCTTAGTACACAAATCATTTAATTACTGCTTACATTCTTTCTTTACACTGACTGAGTCCTCCCTGCCATGCAGCAGCCACCAGGTCTGGCTGGCAGTGCACACACAGAGCACAGCCACAGGCAGCAGCTGCAGCAGCAGGGCAGGAGTCAGGAGTGGACATATCACTCACCTCTCTGTCACACAGGCACGTCCTCTCTCTGCTCTGTGTCGGCATTAGGTGACGGTCCCTCTCCTCAGACTCCCTCTCTTCATGCAGGCGGCGACCCAGGAGGTGGTGGACGGCGGTCGGCGGGTGAGACACAGACTCAGTCAGGAGGACGGAGGAGCCTGCTCAGCTTCAGTCGAGATCAGCTGCCTGCCTGGGTCTGGGTCCTCCTAGAGTAGGAGGATTCAGCAAAGCCCGGTCGGGCCCGGCAAAATCAGCATAGCAGGGCGGACAGCGGCAGCCGGGACTCGGGAGAACAATGCTGCCAGCAGAGGCCGCTGGGACTATAGGAGTGGGAGCAACATCCGCAGGCAGCTACCACCGGTATGCACACCTTGTAAGCACACAGCTCCACATGCTTCATACATACATGGCTCCGCTCCGTACACCTAGTACACACTCAACTCTGCTCCATACACCTCGTACACATGGCTCAGCTCCGTACACCTCGTACACACTTGGCTTTGCTCTGTACACCTTGTACGCATGCGGCTTTGCTCCATACACCTCATACACACTCGGCTTTGCTCCGTACACCTCTTACGCACTCGGCTCTGCTCCGAACACCTCGTACACGCTCGGCTCCATACACATGCGGCTCCGCTCCATACACCTCGTACACACGCGGCTCCGCTCCATACACCTTGTACACATGCGGCTCGGCTCCGTACACCTCGTACACACATGGCTCTGCACACCTCGTACACATGCAACTCCACTCCGTATACCTTGTACACACACGGCTCTGCTCCGTACACACGCGGCTCTGCTCCGTAGACCTCATACACATCTGGCTCCACTCCGTACACCTCATACACAAACGGCTCTGCTCCGAACACACTCCGCTCCGCTCCGTACACCTCATACACACGCGGCTCTGCTCCGTACACCTCATACACATGTGGCGCCACTCCGTACACCTTGTACACATGCGGCTCTGCTCCATACACCCTGTACACACTCGGCTCAGCTCCATACACCTCGTACACACGCGGCTCTGCTCGGTGCACCTCGTACACACACGACTCTGCTCCACACACCTTGTACACACATGGCTCCGCTCCATACACCGTGTACACACATAGCTCTGCTCCATACACTTCCTACACATGCGGCTTGGCTCTGTACACCCTGTACACACTTGGCTCCGCTCTGCGCTCCGTACACCTTGTACACACTCGGCTCTGCTCCGTACACCTCGTACACGTGGCTCTGCTCCGTACACACTCAGCTCTGCTCCATACACCTCATACACATGTGGCTCCGCTCCGTACACCTCGTTTACATGCGGCTCCGCTCCGTACACCTTGTACACACGCGGCTCTGCTCTGTACAACTCGTACACATGCGGCTCCACTCCGTACACCTCATACACACTCAGCTCTGTACACCTCGTACACACACGGCTCCGCTCCGTACACCTCGCACACACTCAGCTCTGTACACCTCGTGCACATGCGGCTCCGCTCCGTACACCTCGTACACACTCGGCTCCACTCCATTCACCTCGTACAAACATGGCTCCGCTCCGTACACCTCGTACACACTCGGCTCCGCTCCGTACACCTCGTACACACTCGGCTCCGCTCCATACACACTGTAAATCCCTCCTGAGTCCTGACATCACACATAACCTTCATCTCATCTTCTTCACCTCTCCAGCACCATGACAACCATCACAGAGTGGAGACCTGCATAACGAGGAGCCGATCATGTGATCCCTGACTCCTCCCCTCCATCACATCATCACAGGTCCTGTAAGCACAGGTCCTCCTGTGCCCTGTGCGGCTCTACAGGTGGGCTCACACTGCGGCGGGGGGGGGGGAAGAGTGTAACACAGCGGTGGCGGGGGAAGAGTGTAACACAGCGGCAGCAGGGGGGACGGGACGGGGAAGAGTGTAACACAGCGGCAGCGGGGGGGGGGAGGGGGAAGAGTGTAACACAGCGGCAGCGGGGGGGGGGGGGGAGAGAGAGTGTAACACAGCGGCAGCGGCGGCCGGGACTGTAGGAGAGAGAGCGGCATCAGCAGGGGGCCGCGCCACTATCAGGCCCCCTGCGGTTGCCGCTCCCTGTCAACTAGCGGGGCTCATTACCTCATGGATGCTGTGCTTGCGTGCACAGTGCTGTGTGGTGGCGCCGTGGCGGATTATAATGGGGCAATTTACCCCCTGGACTGCGGGCCCCTAGACACCATTGGGCCCGGGGCAAAAGCCCATATTGACCTCATTATAATCCGCCACTGCTTATGATCATGTGTTAACTAGCTTCTCTTCCTGCTTCTATTAATCATTAATTGCATGTTATTTGCATCAACAGTTTGCTGCTATAACTTTGTTATATGTGATTAAAATCAAGGAGACAAAGAGAGGCACAGATTGTGCCTTATCACTGATGACACGCACGAAACAAGAGCTAGATACCAGCTTGCTAACCTGGTTTGGTTGTGATAACCCACAATCAGCTTGAACGCCTGAGTTACAGCTGCTGCAGAACCTCCACCTCCATGTGGGAAAAACAGATAGCTAGAAAGGAATGGTGTCTCACGGTCCGCGCTGTTGCTTCAAACAATGCACTGGGAAGACATTGCTTCATCTATCACCTCCTTTATTCCTCCACACTCTACCAACGCATTTCGGTGCACACCTTGAATGTACCTTGAATGTATCCTGATGAAGGTGCAAGGTGAGCACTGAAACGCGTTGGTAATTATGGAGGATTAAAGGAGGTGATGGATGAAGCAATGTCTTCCCAGTGCATTGTTTAAAGTAGCAGCACGGACCGTGAGACACCATTCCTTTCTAGCTATTTGTTATATATGAATCAGTCCTATAGATTAGGACCTGTGCTGAAAAGATTAAAGAGGACCTGTCACCAAACCAGGCATGGTGATCTAATTACAGCACTGGATGCAGCATGTCTGCTGCATCCAGGCAAGGGGTCCCCCAGCCCTTGAACCACCCTGTACCCCGAGTAAATACACTTAGAATACTTACATGCTGCAGCCATTAAGGAGGTGGCTAGAGGCTGGAGCCGAAGGGCAGATTCACACCCCCTGCCTGTTTAATCTGTCCACCGCTGCCAATCATTGTCTCCCTCGTCTGCAGTATAACACAGAGTTTACTTTAGAAATGGCCACTTAGCCCCGCTCCCTGCGGTGACGTCACCACTTATACCCGCCCTGCTCTATGGTTAACAAAACAGAAAAAGAGTTCAGTGAATATAGTAGTGAACGGAGGATTCAAGAATGACAACTAACAGGTTGAGGCATGTGTAGTATTGTGTAGTATTGTGTATCGGCAAATGGAGCGAGGGAAGAGTATATGGGTTCTGGACTGAAGCTGTACTAGTGGGGCTAATGCCGACCACTAGCCAAGAGGCGTCACAGAGCTTTATGTATGCAATTTGTCTTTGCCAGTCTGGTGTAGTGGTAGGAAGGGGAACTAACACTTTAGTAGTAATAGAAGAAAAAGAAAAAAGAAAAAACTCAAAGAGACAACATGTGGCATGAGCGGAAAGGAGAAAGGCAGTAGGAGAGTTGAAAGTAGGGAGAAGGGGGTAGGGGTCAGGGTGGGTCAATGTGTAGAACCGAGGGGGGAGGGGGGGAATAGGTATCTAGACTAGAGGAGGTCACAGTGTCACTCAACCTTTTTCCATAAGTGAGGTGTAATCATCCGATCCTTTAAATTCTGACCAGTAATACCAGGTTTTAATGAACCGGTCTTGGGAATTGTAGATGATAGAATTGAAGTCTTTGAGAAACATCATTTCATTTTCTCTAGCAAACTACATAGCCATCATGGGCGGGGTATTTTTTTTCCACAGGACTGGTATACAGTCTCCGGCTGTTGTAATTAAGTGATGTAGCAACGATTTCATATATCGTTTTGTTGGGATGTCACTGTGGTGTAGAAGGGCGAAGGCCGATTCCAAGTCACGGGTCAGTTCAGTAACTTTGTGGATTACTTTTTGTACATTCTCCCAAAACAGGGCAAGACATTTGCACAACCAGAAGATATGTATCAGGCTACCCTCTTCTTCATCGCATCTTGAGCATAAGTGGCTCACCTCTGAGAACATAACGTGTAGTCTGGTTGGGACCCTATACCATCTAGAAAGTAACTTGAAACTCGCCTCTTGTACATGCAAGGAAGTGGAGGAAGTCAACGAGCATATCTTCTTCCATTGACTCTCTGAGAGCCGGAGTTAGAGGTCTTCCTCCCACTGTAATTGAGATTTAAGTCTAGTTTTTTCTGCAAACGCATTCATTAAATGGTAGGCTCTGGAGAGAGTGTGTCTAATTGGGCCCGTACCTAGACAGTCCTTCTCAAAGGGTGTTTTAGGTCCTAAAAAGTGCGTCCTGGGAGGCAAGGATTTCAGAAGTGGGTCAGCTGGTTTGCTCTCCACAAGTCAAGTGCATGGGGTGCTCAGGGTTCCATGAGTTCCTGCCTCTTCGGCCAGGCGTTCCCCTTGCTAAAGTGTAGTCCCCTATAAAAGACATCTCGTGCTAACCTGCGGAAAACTGTGTCCTCTGGCCCCAGTGGAAAGACAGGATTTCCCAGAATCGAACAGGGAAGATTATTGGGGCAGTATGTGGAATCTAATGAATGGGTTATCACAGCATGCTAGAGTTGCTCCTATCATGGGGTGCTTCCTTAATTGCCTCACTATGCTGGAACCCACCCACAGAATGCCCAACGTCTGTGAAATCCTGTTTCACTCCTACCCATGCCTTCATCTCGCCAGTCCTGCACCAGTCCAGTATTCTGGGGAGATGGGTAGCGAAGTAATAGGACCTGAAATTAGGAAGGGTAATCCCTCCAGCAGGTTTGGAGTGAAAAACCAATGCAAAAACTGTATAAGAATCACACAAAAGGCGCTCTGCTGTAAAAATAAATAGCAAGTGCCGTGACAAAAATAGGGCCTTTTGGTTTATACGTTTTTGCAAAAAAACGTACAATGAGCTGTCTCACCCACTTCACGGTAGGCCCTGGTAGAGACAGTCCTAACTCTGTCCCTAGATGCTACATTAAAAACCTGTCAGTGTGTACATACCTCTGGACAGGGTGCGGGAGAGCACATGAAAATCTCACCTTGTAAGGCTGTGTGGCTGGCAGCTCTGTGTGCAGACTTCATAAGGGAGGAGCAGGTGCCTCCAATATCTGCTGTTTTTGTCACGGCACTTGCTATATATTTTTACAGCAGAGCGCCTTTTGTGTGATTCTTATACGGTTTTTGCATTGGTTTTTCATGTTTTTGGTGGGGATTGGTCACACTGCTGCTTCCAATGTGTGCAGACTCATATTTTTTGCCTTGGAGTGAAACAGTATTGTATTGCTGATTCACGGTGGTTTGTCTCCCCAAATTAATTTGGATTGGATTGACATGAGGTTTTTGAAAAAGGATGAAGTAACCGTGATCGGGAGAGCTTGGAAGGTATATAAAATCCTCAGGAGAATATCCATTTTAAAGATTGCCATTCTCCCCATAAAAGCGTTCCTCTTCCATTTCGAACAATCGTTCTGGATCACCTGAGTCAATTTAGGGAAATTAAGGGAGACGGTCAGGCGGGTATCTTTTGGGAGTGCAATAACTAGGTACTTGATCGAAGAGCCTGCCCAATGAAATTTATACGAGCTCTTCAGCGCCACCAAGGTTCCATAGGGGATATTGCTATCTAGTGCCTCCAATTTCGAAAAGTTGATTTTAAGATTCGATAAACTCCAAAATAATTAAAATTCTGTCATGAGATTCGGTAAAGAAGAGAGGGAGTTATCAATGAAGAATATTAAGTCATCGGTGTAGGCCGCAATTTTATATGATGCATACTTAATCATGGGGCCCTGTATGTCCTTATTAGCCCTAATCCTCCAAAGGAACGGTTCCAGCGAGAGTATGAAAATCAGGGGGGAAATTGGGCACCCCTGTCTTATTCCGTTGAAAATAGGAAACTCCGATGAGATACCAGGTTTTAATGAACCGGTCTTGGGAATTGTAGATGATAGAATTGAAGTCTTTGAGAAACATCATTTCATTTTCTCTAGCAAACTACATAGCCATCATGGGCGGGGTATTTTTTTTCCACAGGACTGGTATACAGTCTCCGGCTGTTGTAATTAAGTGATGTAGCAACGATTTCATATATCGTTTTGTTGGGATGTCACTGTGGTGTAGAAGGGCGAAGGCCGATTCCAAGTCACGGGTCAGTTCAGTAACTTTGTGGATTACTTTTTGTACATTTTCCCAAAACAGGGCAAGACATTTGCACAACCAGAAGATATTTATCAGGCTACCCTCTTCTTCATCGCATCTTGAGCATAAGTGGCTCACCTCTGAGAACATAACGTGTAGTCTGGTTGGGACCCTATACCATCTAGAAAGTAACTTGAAACTCGCCTCTTGTACACGCAAGGAAGTGGAGGAAGTCAACGAGCATATCTTCTTCCATTGACTCTCTGAGAACCGGAGTTAGAGGTCTTCCTCCCACTGTAATTGAGATTTAAGTCTAGTTTTTTCTGCAAACGCATTCATTAAATGGTAGGCTCTGGAGAGAGTGTGTCTAATTGGGCCCGTACCTAGACAGTCCTTCTCAAAGGGTGTTTTAGGTCCTAAAAAGTGCGTCCTGGGAGGCAAGGATTTCAGAAGTGGGTCAGCTGGTTTGCTCTCCACAAGTCAAGTGCATGGGGTGCTCAGGGTTCCATGAGTTCCTCCCTCTTCGGCCAGGCGTTCCCCTTGCTAAAGTGTAGTCCCCTATAAAAGACATCTCGTGCTTACCTGCGGAAAACTGTGTCCTCTGTCCCCAGTGGAAAGACAGGATTTCCCAGAATCGAACAGGGAAGATTATTGGGGCAGTATGTGGAATCTAATGAATGGGTTATCACAGCATGCTAGAGTTGCTCCTATCATGGGGTGCTTCCTTAATTGCCTCACTATGCTGGAACCCACCCACAGAATGCCCAACGTCTGTGAAATCCTGTTTCACTCCTACCCATGCCTTCATCTCGCCAGTCCTGCACCAGTCCAGTATTCTGGAGAGATGGGTAGCGAAGTAATAGGACCTGAAATTAGGAAGGGTAATCCCTCCAGCAGGTTTGGAGTGAAAAACCAATGCAAAAACCGTATAAGAATCACACAAAAGGCGCTCTGCTGTAAAAATAAATAGCAAGTGCCGTGACAAAAATAGGGCCTTTTGGTTTATACGTTTTTGCAAAAAAACGTACAATGAGTTGTCTCACCCACTTCACGGTAGGCCCTGGTAGAGACAGTCCTAACTCTGTCCCTAGATGCTACATTAAAAACCTGTCAGTGTGTACATACCTCTGGACAGGGTGCGGGAGAGCACAGGAAAATCTCACCTTGTAAGGCTGTGTGGCTGGCAGCTCTGTGTGCAGACTTCATAAGGGAGGAGCAGGTGCCTCCAATATCTGCTGTTTTTGTCACGGCACTTGCTATTTATTTTTACAGCAGAGCGCCTTTTGTTTGATTCTTATACGGTTTTTGCATTGGTTTTTCATGGTTTTGGTGGGGATTGGTCACACTGCTGCTTCCAATGTGTGCAGACTCATATTTTTTGCCTTGGAGTGAAACAGTATTGTATTGCTGATTCACGGTGGTTTGTCTCCCCAAATTAATTTGGATTGGATTGACATGAGGTTTTTGAAAAAGGATGAAGTAACCGTGATCGGGAGAGCTTGGAAGGTATATAAAATCCTCAGGAGAATATCCATTTTAAAGATTGCCATTCTCCCCATAAAAGCGTTCCTCTTCCATTTCGAACAATCGTTCTGGATCACCTGAGTCAATTTAGGGAAATTAAGGGAGACGGTCAGGCGGGTATCTTTTGGGAGTGCAATACCTAGGTACTTGATCGAAGAGCCTGCCCAATGAAATTTATACGAGCTCTTCAGCGCCACCAAGGTTCCATAGGGGATATTGCTATCTAGTGCCTCCAATTTCGAAAAGTTGATTTTAAGATTCGATAAACTCCAAAATAATTAAAATTCTGTCATGAGATTCGGTAAAGAGGAGAGGGAGTTATCAATGAAGAATATTAAGTCATCGGTGTAGGCCGCAATTTTATATGATGCATTCTTAATCATGGGGCCCTGTATGTCCTTATTAGCCCTAATCCTCCAAAGGAACGGTTCCAGCGAGAGTATGAAAATCAGGGGGGAAATTGGGCACCCCTGTCTTATTCCGTTGAAAATAGGAAACTCCGATGAGAAGAGTCCGTTCACCATCACCCTGGCCGACAGTCTCATGTATAATGCCGAGATCCATGCAAGCATGTTAGATTGCAGGCCAATTCGTCAGAGCGTCTCGAACATAAGTGTCAAATTCACTTTGCCGAATGCATCTGTGGAAAGCAGAAATAGGGGCAGGGATTTTAGTTTTGCTTTGTAGATGATATTCAAGGCCTTAGTGGTATTATCACGCTCTTAGTTGGCACTGACTTTGCTGGATGCTGCTGTGTATGTTTGTCTTTAAGAACTGCATTCACTATTAGGTTCAACTGCTGGTTGAGGGGTTAATGTGTGACTCACCTGAACCCCCCTCCCCCTAGCCTTTAAGCAGCCTCTCCTTCCACCAGGTGGTGCTGCTGATAGAGTTTCTCTCTATGCCTGGAAGCCGTGCTGTGCTGACCTGTGTGTTTGTGTGGCTGATGTCCTTTCTGTTGGAGTTGCTGTATCCCAGTTCTGTGGAGGGAGGTGAGGGGGGAATAGCGCAGGGCTGGTGGAGGAGTTTTAGGGAGAGGCTGGAGGCCCGAATCTTCTCACCTTCATAGATACCTTCGGGATCAGGGCCGTTCAGAGTTGCTAGACTAGGGTCAGACTAGTCTTCCCTGGTCACCCTGCACATAACTGCCATTCCCTCATCAGCATTCTCACTACACCGTGATAATATATAATATGAGAGTGTGAGCCCGTTGGGGCCCGGGGCCTTCTCTGGCCTAGTGTTTTCAATGGTCAATGAAAGTTCTTCCTCTGAGAATGGTTGTTCTAAGGCGTCCGCCTCGTCTCTCGCTAGAGTCTCTCTCGCTAAAGTCTCTTATATATATATATATATATATATAGATAGATAGATAGATAGATAGATAGATATAGATATACAGTATTAGGTTTTAATTAAGTTGCCTAATAATTCTGCACAGTAATAGTTACCTGCACAAACAGATATCCTCCTAAGATAGTCAAATCTATGAGTTGACTGAGAACATAGCTGTTGGTCAATAATACAAATAATCCTCTACAGTACAACTTGCCTCATAATTCTGCACACAGTGTATATATATACATATATATATATATATATATATACACATGAAAAAAATATGTGGAACAGCACAAAAAAGTTTTATGTGTTATGTCTAATATGTGGAGTTAGCATGTGTGCATTTTTGGTAGTAGCTGAGTGCTGCAGTGAATTTTTTCTGGTTGTTTGTTCCAGCATCGCAGCTTGCACCAGTTCACACTATGTCTTGAGTGCTGTGCAGTTTTTTTCTGTTTTATGTCTAATATATGGAGTTGCTGGCTTCGCAGCTGCACTTAGACGAGCGGATCCCTGCAGTCGAATCCTTCTTCTGCGCATGCGCGCGGTAGTCGCGCGCGTCGACTCGAATTCCTTCTGCGCATGCGCGCGACTGCCGCGCGCTCGTGCTCGCGCCTCTAATTTAGTGCTCGCGCCGGAGGCTGGCTTCCCTGCGCGAGCTTCATTCACTGTGAAAGCCCCGCCCCCCCGACTTGCCGGTCTTCCCGCCTCGCTGTTCAAAACACTGGCGCTTCTACTGCATCAGGCTTCTCTATTGACTGGTATTGGGGGGCTGTGTATGGATGGATGGGGTCTTACTAGGGGGTGCTGTGTATGGATGGATGGGGGTCTTACCAGGGGGGGCTGTGTATGGATGGATGGGGGTCTTACTAGGGGGGGGTCTGTGTATGGATGGATGGGGGTCTTACTAGGGGGGGGGTCTGTGTATGGATGGATGGGGGTCTTACTAGGGGGTGCTGTGTATGGATGGATGGGGGTCTTACTAGGGGGGGCTGTGTATGGATGGATGGGGGTCTTACTAGGGGGGGGGTCTGTATGGATAGATGGGGGTCTTACTAGGGGGGGTCTGTGTATGGATAGATGGGGTCTTACTAGGGGGGGGGGCTGTGTATGGATGGATGGGGGTCTTACTAGGGGGGGGCTGTGTATGGATGGATGGGGGTCTTACTAGGGGGGGGGCTGTGTATGGATGGATGGGGGTCTTACTGGGGGGGGGCTGTGTATGGATGGATGGGGGTCTTACTAGGGGGGGGGCTGTGTATGGACAGATGGGGTCTTACTAGGGGGGGGGCTGTGTATGGATGGATGGGGGTCTTGCTAGGGGGGGGGGCTGTGTATGGATGGATGGGGGTCTTACTAGGGGGGGGGCTGTGTATGGATGGATGGGGGTCTTACTAGGGGGGGGGCTGTGTATGGATGGATGGGGGTCTTACTAGGGGGGGCTGTGTATGGATGGATGGGGGTCTTACTAGGGGGGGGTCTGTGTATGGATAGATGAGGGTCTTACTGTGGGGGGGGGCTGTGTATGGATAGATGGGGGTCTTACTAGGGGGGGGGCTGTGTATGGATAGATGGGGGTCTTACTAGGGGGGGCTGTGTATGGATAGATGGGGTCTTACTGGGGGGGGGCTGTGTACGCATAGATAGGGGGGTTTACTACTGGGGGGGCTGTGTATGGATAGATGGGGGGCTTACTACTGGGGGGGCTGTGTACGCATAGATGGGGGGGCTTACTGGGGGGGGGCTGTGTATGGATAGTTGGGGGGCTTACTGGGGGAGATGTGTACGCATAGATGGGGGGCTGTGTACGCATAGATGGGGGGGGGCTTACGGGGGGTCTGTGTACGCATAGGTGGGGGGGCTTACTGGGGGGGCTGTGTACGCATGGATGGGGGGGCTGTGTACGCATAGATGGGGGGGCTTACTGGGGGGTCTGTATAGATAGATGGGGGGCTTGCTGGGGGCTGTACGGATAGATGGGGGGGCTGTTTGCAGTGATGCCAACACACGTGCTGTAGTCAGTACTTTTTGTTCACCTCTGCTTCCGTCTACAACACTGAACCATTCGGGTTCCCCATTACATTTACTACCCAACTATTCTCACGGACTCACGACATCAGCGGTCTTTGTTTGTTGACCAGCACTGAGTGCGGTTCATAAGCTCCCTAAGGGCTCAAACAGACCGGCGACTTGATTTCACGCATGAAGTCCCGCTCTGAACTTAGTACCTGAAAAGGAAGCTCGTACTTACCTGTCGGCGCCGCCCCCATAACCCGGCCTGTCCTCGTGCGCTGCGTGACGGGACTCTCAGCGCAGGAACTCTTGGGAGAGGGCAGCGCACGAGGACAGGCCGGGTTATGGGGGCGGCGCCGACAGGTAAGTACGAGCTTCCTTTTCAGGTACTAAGTTCAGAGCGGGACTTCATGCATGAAATCAAGTCGCCGGTCTGTTTGAGCCCTAAGGCTACGTTCACACAGTGCGTATTTTGTAGCGTATTTTTACGCATGCAGTTTTCTAAAGAAATACGCGCGTTTTTTTACGCGCATAAAAAACGCATGTGTGTTCACACACATGCGTTTTTTTGATGCGTTTTTTTACGGACGCGTATTTTTCTGCATGTGTACTGCAAACATAGAAATAAAGTTTGTAAAAAAAAAAAAAAAGCCTTGTGATGTCATTTACTTTCTTTTCAATTTGAATGGAAAATGAGCTCAATTTGTTAGCGGAAACCATGTCGCGTATGGAGGGTCCCTGTGTGTCTCCACATTGGAGCTCCCCCACAAGTGACCCCATTTTGGAAATTAGACCCCCGAAGGAACGCATCTAGATGTATAGTGAACACTTTGAACCCCCAGATGCTTCACAAATTCATCTGTAAAAATGAAAAAGCACTTTATTTTCCATAAATAATTTATTTTTTCATTATTACGGATCAATTTGTGAAGCATCTGGGGGTTCAAAGTGCTCACTATACATCTAGATGCGTTCCGTCGGGGGTCTAGTTTCCAAAATGGGGTCACTTGTGGGGTAGCTCCAATGTGGAGACACACAGGGGCTCTCCATACGCAAAATGGTGTCCACTAACAATTGGAATTGTTAGCGGACACCTTGTAGAATATGAAGAGCCCCTATGTGCCTAAACATTGGAGTGACCCCATTTTGGAAACTAGACCACCCAAGGAACGTATTTTTATGGATGAATTTGTGAAGCATCTGGGGGTTCAAAGTGATCACTATGCATCTAGATACGTTCCTTCGGGGGTCTAGTTTCCAAAATGAGGTCACTTGGGGAGCTACAATGTTCAGGCACACAGGGAGGGGCTTTCCATACCGACAGGGTTTCCGCTAACAATTGGAGCTAATTTTCCATTGAAATTGTTAGCGGACACCATGTCGTGTATGGAGAACCCGTGTGCACAAGGGCAACTGGAAGAGTTGGGGTACAGCACCAGAAAATGCCGCCTCTAACGAATGCGCTATTTTCTTGGGTGGCTGTGGGTTGAAATTTGCAGCGTGGGGGGCCCACAACATTTGGGTCTCTCCACGCTGAGGATTCCAGTCCGCCAGCTGCCAAGTTGTACCTGATTGGCTACAAAAAATACATTGAAGGCCTTTTTTCATTTCTAGAACTAATTCTAGAAAAAAAAAATGATGTGGGGCTCCGCCATATTTATGGTCCAGCCAGGTACAACTTGGCAGCTACAGACTGCCAGCAACCCCCAGCTGCCTCGTTGTACCTGGCTGCAACCAAAAATACAGTGAAGCCTTTTTTTTAATTTCTAGAACTAATTCTGGAAAAAAAAATGACATAGGGCTCCGCCATATTTTTGGCCCAGCCAGGTACAACTAGGCAGCTGGGGGCTGGAATCCTCAGCATGGAAAGGCCCAAGCGTTCTGGGCCCCCCATGCTGCGAATTGCAGCCCGCAGCCGCCCCAGAAAATGGCGCATTCATTGAAGCGCCATTTTCTGGCGCTGTACCCATGCTCTTCCAGTTGCCCTGGTGCCGGTGGCAAACTGGGTAATAAAGGGGTTAATGCCAGCTTTTTATTGGCAGCTGGCACTAAGCCCGAGATTCAAAATATAGGGCCAATGTTAGACCCACCATTAGGAATCTCTGGTAAATAGTCAGAAAATACACACATAGAAAAATCTTTTTATTTGAAAAAAAAACAAACAAAATTCGGACTCCATCTTTATTATAAAGATCCGACGTAGTCCATAACGAAGGTCCCACGACGCTCGATCGCCTCCGACGAAGTCCACAACGAAGGTCCCACGACGCTCGATCGCCTCCGACGTAGTCCACAACAAAGGTCCCACGACGCTCGATCGCCTCCGACGTAGTCCACAACGAAGGTCCCACGATGCTCGATCGCCTCTGCTCAATCCAGAGACTACAGCAAGGGATCAAGTGTCCTCTTCCTAGTCTCGGGGGTCAGAGTTGTGGTGCACTGTATGACAATGATCTGTCATACAGTGCACCATGACTATGATTCCAGAGACTATAACAAGAGGACACTTGATCCCTTGTTGCACCCATCATCCACGCACGCACACATCCACGCACTCACGCTGACATCCACACACGCATGCTGACATCCACGCACACATCCACCCACGCACACATCCACGTACACACACATCTTCGCACGCACATCCACGCACCCACATCCACGCACACATCAACACACGCTGACATCCACACACGCATGTTGACATCCACGCACGCACATCCATCCACATCCACGCACGTACATCCACGCACACATCAACGCAAGCACATCCACGTACGCACACATCTTCGCATGCACATCCACGCACGTACACACGCTGACATCCACGCACGCACGCACACACGCTGACATCCACACACGCACATCCACACACACATCCAAGCACGCACACTCACTCACGCACACACATCCATGCACACATACATCCATTCACCCATCCATCCATACTTACCCACCGATGAGGAGGAGCCCCTGAGAAGAAGAGGGGCCACACCGGAGACTGCAGAGGAGGCCGACGGTGCGGGTCGGTGCACCGGCGTGTGCAGCCCACCGGACCGGAATAGGTGAGCGGGGCTGGGGGGTGGGTACAAGCAGGGGGAGGGGGTCTGCAGCTTGACCGGCGGGCGCATGAGCCCGCCGGCAGAAAAACTATAGAAGGAGGAGGGCGGGGACCGGTATGGGGGGTGCAGGCCGGACACAGGGGGGGGGGCTGGACAGGACACAGGGGGGGCTGGACGGAGCGGGAACAGGACACAGGGGAAGCTGGATCATTGGATAATGGCCGGCGGGTGCGGTGGGACCCAGGGACAGCCAAGGGAAAGCAGGAATCCCAAAATGATGGGATTTCCTGTTCCTGCTGTCCCTGGGGCTGTTCCTGTGTGACATAATTTCCTCCACATACCCCTTGCCCCGCGCTGGAATTCGCATAGTCTGAATGGCGATGCGTAATTCCAGGGGTTAAAATGGGGCCTATGGGAGAAGGCGCACGTAAAAAGGCAGAAAGAATGAACATGTTCATTCTTTTTACGTGCAATCTTTCTCCCATAAAAGCGCGGCCGAAAATTGCGTTGCGTGTGAACAGCAAAAGTGCAAGTGCATTCACTTTGCTGTGACATGCAGGTGCGATTTGGGGGGAAATACGTGCGCAAAAAAGCGCCGCAAATACGCCCAGTGTGAACGCAGCCTTAGGGAGCTTATGAACCGCGCTCAGTGCTGGTCAACAAACAAAGGCCGCTGATGTCGTGAGTCCGTGAGAATAGTTGGGTAGTAAATGTAATGGGGAACCCGAATGGTTCAGTGTTGTAGACGGAAGCAGAGGTAAACAAAAAGTACTGACTACAGCAAGTGTGTTGGCATCACTGCAAACAGCCCCTTCATCTATCCGTACAGCCCCCCAGCAAGCCCCCCATCTATCTATACAGACCCCCCCAGTAAGCCCCCCCATCTATCCGTACAGCCCCCCATCTATCCATACAGACCCCCCCAGTAAGCCCCTCCATCTATACGTACACAGCCCCCCCATCTATGCGTACACAGCCCCCCCAGTAAGCCCCCCATCTATCTGTACACAGCCCCCCCCTAGTAAGACCCCCATCCATCCATACACAGCCCCCCCTAGTAAGACCCCCATCCATCCATACACAGCCCCCCCTAGTAAGACCCCATCCATCCATACACAGCCCCCCCTAGTAAGACCCCCATCCATCCATACACAGCCCCCCCTAGTAAGACCCCCATCCATCCATACACAGCCCCCCCTAGTAAGACCCCCATCCATCCATACACAGCCCCCCCCCTAGTAAGACCCCCATCTATCCATACACAGCCCCCCCTAGTAAGACCCCCATCTATCCACACAGCCCCCCCCCCCTAGTAAGACCCCCATCTGTCCATACACAGCCCCCCCCAGTAAGACTCAGACCTAATAAAAAAGAACCTAAAGGATTAATACCAGTCAATACCCCCCATCTATCCACACACAGCCCCCCCCCTAGTAAGACCCCCATCTATCCATACACAGCCCCCCCTAGTAAGACCCCATCTATCCATACACAGCCCCCCTAGTAAGACCCCCATCCATCCATACACAGCCCCCCCCCTAGTAAGACCCCCATCTATCCATACACAGCCCCCCCCTAGTAAGACCCCTAACTATCCATACACAGCCCCCCCCAGTAAGACCCCCATCTATCCACACACAGCCCCCCCCTAGTAAGACCCCCATCTATCCACACACAGCCCCCCCCTAGTAAGACCCCCATCTATCCATACACAGCCCCCCCCTAGTAAGACCCCCATCTATCCACACACAGCCCCCCCCCCCCTAGTAAGACCCCCATCCATCCATACACAGCCCCCCCCTAGTAAGACCCCATCCATCCATACACACAGCCCCCCCATCTATGCGTACACAGCCCCCCCCAGTAGTAAGCTCCCCCATCTATCCATACACAGCCCCCCCAGTAGTAAGCCCCCCATCTATCCATACACAGCCCCCCCTAGTAAGACCCCATCCATCCATACACAGCCCTACCCCCCCTAGTAAGACCCCATCTATCCATACACAGCCCCCCCCCCCCTAGTAAGACCCCATCCATCCATACACAGCCCCCCCCCTAGTAAGACCCCATCTATCCATACACAGCCCCCCCCCCCTAGTAAGACCCCATCTATCCATACACAGCCCCCCCTAGTAAGACCCCATCTATCCATACACAGCCCCCCCCCTTAGTAAGACCCCCATCCATCCATACACAGCCCCCCAATACCAGTCAATAGAGAAGCCTGATGCAGATGCAGTAGAAGCGCCAGTGTTTTGAACAGCGAGGCGGGAAGACCGGCAAGTCGGGGGGGCGGGGCTTTCACAGTGAATGAAGCTCGCGCAGGGAAGCCAGCCTCCGGCGCGAGCACTAAATTAGAGGCGCGAGCACGAGCGCGCGGCAGTCACGCGCATGCGCAGAAGGAATTAGAGCCGAGCGCGCGACTACCGCGCGCATGCGCAGAAGAAGGATTCGACTGCAGGGATCCGCTCGTGCACTTAGCACCCTCATCGCCCCCAGGTGGTCTGAGGTTGAGATGGTGTCCACACACTTAGAAGTGGGACAGGGAGGACAAGGAGGACAGGGATTTCAGTGCAGGACTCATCAGACCTGGGGTCACCGTGGTGTGGTTGATGAGCAAACAGATATTGGCCAATATATGTACCAAGAACCCCAGAAAATAAATAAATAAGAATATTGAGTTTTTTGAAAAAAAAACTTAAGTTTTTAATTCTTTACTCATATATAGACGGCTTGTTACGATGCTGAAGTTGGTTTCTTATTCGTTCAGTTTCTTATTCGGGCTGAAGTTGGTTTCTTATTCAGCAGTTTCTTATTCGGCTATTTTTTATTTTCTGCTTTTTTCAGCTTTTTCCATAAAAATTAACCATTCTAAGTATATAATAATATGCAGTCATGTGCCCTTTTATGAATACAGTTAAAAACAGATAAAAAAAATAGAAGGCTGGCATCAAAATGGGCATCAAAGTGGGCACTGAGGTCTGGTATGGAAAGGGTTAAATGGCTTTGTGCCACTGATCTGACACCTGATTTACATACTTTGTGATGCCACACATCAAGTTCATGTCAATCCAGCCTGGCACAAATTGGTTCTGGGCATCAGAACTGGCATCAAAGTGGGCAGAGAACCAATTTTCACACGTGAATAAGTAACAGCTATTTTTAAGGGGTTAAATGCCTTTGTGCCACTCATCTGACACCTGATTTACATACCTACTGATGCCCCACATGAAATCCATGTCAATCCAGCCTGGCACAAAAGGGTTCTGGGCATCAGAACTGGCATCAAAGTGGGTAAATTGACCATTTTCACAGATTTGAATAAGTAACAGCTATTTTTAAGGGGTTAAATGCCTTTGTGCCACTCATCTGACACCTGATTTACATACCTACTGATGCCCCACATGAAATCCATGTCTCTCCAGCCTGGCACAAAAGGGTTCTGGGCATCAGAACTGGCATCAAAGTGGGTAAATTGACCATTTTCACAGATTTGAATAAGTAACAGCTATTTTTAAGGGGTTAAATGCCTTTGTGCCACTCATCTGACACCTGATTTACATACCTACTGATGCCCCACATGAAATCCATGCCAATCCAGCCTGGCACAAATGGGTTCTGGGCATCCAAACTGGCATCAAAATGGGCATATTTCACATTTTCACAGATTTGAATAAGTAACAGCTATTTTTAAGGGGTTAAATGGCTTTGTGCCACTCATCTGACACCTGATTTACATACCCACTGATGCCCCACATGAAATCCATGTCTCTCCAGCCTGGCACAAAAGGGTTCTGGGCATCAAAACTGGCATCAAAGTGGACATATTTCACATTTTCACAGATTTGAATAAGTAACAGCTATTTTTAAGGGGTTAAATGCCTTTGTGCCACTCATCTAACACCTGATTTACATACCTACTGATGCCCCACATGAAATCCATGTCAATCCAGCCTGGCACAAAAGGGTTCTGGGTATCAGAACTGGCATCAAAGTGGGCAAATTGCCCATTTTCACTGATTTGAATAAGTAACAGCTATTTTTAAGGGGTTAAATGGCTTTGTGCCACTCATCTGACACCTGATTTACATACCCACTGATGCCCCACATGAAATCCATGTCAATCCAGCCTGGCACAAATGGGTTCTGGGTATCAGAACTGGCATCAAAGTGGGCAAATTGCCCATTTTCACTGATTTGAATAAGTAACAGCTATTTTTAAGGGGTTAAATGGCTTTGTGCCACTCATCTGATACCTGATTTACATACCCACTGATGCCCCACATGAAATCCATGTCAATCCAGCCTGGCACAAATGGGTTCTGGGCATCAAAACTGGCATCAAAGTGGGCAAATTGACCATTTTCACAGATTTGAATAAGTAACAGCTATTTTTAAGGGGTTAAATGGCTTTGTGCCACTCATCTAACACCTGATTTACATACCTACTGATGCCCCACATGAAATCCATGCCAATCCAGCCTGGCACAAAAGGGTTCTGGGCATCAAAACTGGCATCAAAGTGGGCAAATTTCACATTTTCACAGATTTGAATAAGTAACAGCTATTTTTAAGGGGTTAAATGCCTTTGTGCCACTCATCTGACACCTGATTTACATACCCACTGATGCCCCACATGAAATCCATGTCTCTGCAGCCTGGCACAAAAGGGTTCTGGGCATCAAAACTGGCATCAAAGTGGGCAAATTGCCCATTTTCACAGATTTGAATAAGTAACAGCTATTTTTAAGGGGTTAAATGCCTTTGTGCCACTCATCTGACACCTGATTTACATACCTACTGATGCCCCACATGAAATCCCTCTCAATCCAGCCTGGCACAAATGGGTTCTGGGCATCAAAACTGGCATCAAAGTGGGCAAATTGCCCATTTTCACAGATTTGAATAAGTAACAGCTATTTTTAAGGGGTTAAATGGCTTTGTGCCACTCATCTGACACCTGATTTACATACCTACTGATGCCCCACATGAAATCCATGTCAATCCAGCCTGGCACAAAAGGGTTCTGGGCATCAAAACTGGCATCAAAGTGGGCAAATTGCCATTTTCACAGATTTGAATAAGTAACAGCATTTTTAAGGGGTTAAATGGCTTTGTGCCACTGATCTAAGACCTGATTTACATACCTACTGATGCCCCACATGAAATCCATGTCCAATCCAGCCTGGCACAAAAGGGTTCTGGGCATCAAAACTGGCATCAAAGTGGGCAAATTTCCATTTTCACAGATTTGAATAAGTAACAGCTATTTTTAAGGGGTTAAATGCCTTTGTGCCACTCATCTGACACCTGATTTACATACCCACTGATGCCCCACATGAAATCCATGTCTCTCCAGCCTGGCACAAAAGGGTTCTGGGCATCAAAACTGGCATCAAAGTGGGCAAATTCCATTTTTCACAGATTTGAATAAGTAACAGCTATTTTTAAGGGGTTAAATGCCTTTGTGCCACTCATCTGACACCTGATTTACATACCTACTGATGCCCCACATGAAATCCATCTCAATCCAGCCTGGCACAAAAGGGTTCTGGGCATCAAAACTGGCATCAAAGTGGGCAAATTGCCACATTTTCACAGATTTGAATAAGTAACAGCTATTTTTAAGGGGTTAAATGGCTTTGTGCCACTCATCTGACACCTGATTTACATACCTACTGATGCCCCACATGAAATCCATGTCAATCCAGCCTGGCACAAAAGGGTTCTGGGCATCAAACTGGCATCAAAGTGGGCAAATTTCACATTTTCACAGATTTGAATAAGTAACAGCTATTTTTTTAAGGGGTTAAAAATGCCTTGTGCCACTCATCTGACACCTGATTTACATACCCACTGATGCCCACATGAAATCCATGTCTCTGCAGCCTGGCACAAAAGGTTCTGGGCATCAAAACTGCATCAAAGTGGGCAAAATTGCCCATTTTCACAGATTTGAATAAGTAACAAGCCTATTTTTAAGGGGTTTTAAAATGCCTTTGTGCCACTCATCTGACACCTGATTTACATACCTACTGATGCCCCACATGAAATCCCTCTCCCAATCCAGCCTGGCACAAAAGGTTCTGGGTATCAGAACTGGCATCAAAGTGGGCAAATTGCCCATTTTCATCTGATTTGAAATAAGTAACAGCTATTTTTAAGGGGTTTTAAATGGCTTTGTGCCACTGATCTAAACACCTGATTTACATACCCACTGATGCCCCACATGAAATCCATGTCAATCAGCCTGGGCACAAAATGGGTTCTGGGCATCAGAACTGGCATCAAAGTGGGCAAATTTCACATTTTCACAGATTTGAATAAGTAACAGCAATGGGGTTAAATGGCTTTGTGCCACTCATCTAACACCTGATTTACATACCCACTGATGCCCCACATGAAATTCCATGTGTCTCCAGCCTGGCATCCGATTGCAGGGACCAGTTTGGATCCAATGCTGTCCGAATTTATATCGGACAGCTTCGGATTTAAAAAAATCGTAGTGTGAAACCAACCTAAGTATCATCACTGAGGGATTATTTATTTTTATTAACACCATTGGGTGTGGGGGGGGGCCGCGGGGAGCAAGTGAGGGGCAGGAGCAGCGGAGGGGTGAAGGAGGAGCGCTTCCATCAATGCCCCCCGTATCCATCCTGCCCCCCCCCACATCCTGCCCCCGCCAACTTACATCCTCCCCACCACCACCATCCTGATCCCCCCGCCACCATCCTGCCCCACCGGCTCCATCCTGCCCCCCCGCATCTATCTGACTCACCGTAGCCGTGGTGGCCACGTCTCGGCTGTCGCTGCTCCCTGTTCACGGTACCGCACCCAAGGCTGTGTGGGCCCGGTGGTCCACATCAAAAACGTTGGCTGAACAGATAAGGGTTAAATCTTGTCGTGATGCACCTGTGAGAATTCCGGTGAGTTCACCGGCGCTGCTTGGGCCTCCGGGGGATGGGATGCAGCAAGATGGGACGCTCCCCACAGGATGAGCGGGAGGTCCCCCAACCAGGAGCTGCACAAGATGTTGTGAGGCAGCTCAGTTACTCTCTGCATGCGGAGATGAACATCTTGGAAAAGGCACGGACACTGATAGTCCTGTGCAATGGGTATTTTACTGTATCCAGCAGATGATACATGGCATACAGGTAACGGGTAACGGACTGTGTTGACTTAGCAATGACCAGTGTTTCTCAGAGCTCCGCGGTGTTCTCCCTTCTAAGCTTGTTCTAAGTGAGTTGCCGATGTCGCCTTTGAGTGCCAAGGTTGGGTACAAGGGGTTACTTAAATTTCCCTGCCGGTGTGTACGTTCCGGTTGTGAGGGCTAACCTGGGTCCTTTTGTTGGGTACTCCGACTGGCAAGACGGTCTGTTTTGTGGCGGCGGGATTACTCCTGTAGAGAGGGCCCCTCCACCTCCTGGTTTTGCATAGCAGTGATAAACGACTACCAGCTTCGGAACCAGTGATCCGGTTGTAGATGGGCACGGGGTATTTTGACCCGTGGAAGCAACGGGGTAATGGCGCCCAACCGGTGGTGCCTAGGGGCTGCACGTAACTGTGCAGGGCACCCTCTTCCTACGTTCCTCCCCGCCACCATCTTCTCCTTCCTCCTTCTCTACATTCTGCAAACTAACTTCTCCTCTAACACACACTACTCCTACACTCCGCCAACCAGACCTTATTGGCCATCTATTCTGATGTGCATGTAGGGTATGGAGCTCTGATGTTAACCATGTCATTGCTTAGTCAGAGAAAATTGCAGCTGCATCTGGGATGCAATGCACTCCTGTGACGCACTCGTTGCGGGCGCCCAACATCCTGCATCCATGTACCGCCATATACCATAGCGCTGCTATACATGTACTGTAATGTACCGCCATATACCATAGCGCTGCTATGCATGTAATGTGATGCAACGCCATAAACCATAGCGCAGCTATACTGTAATGTAATGTACCACCATATTCTATAGTGCTGCTATACATGTGCTGTAATGTACCACCATATAACTAGCGCTGCTATATCTATTATATAATTGCCGTAGCTGACTTTCCGTCAGACCGGCGCTACTTCCTGTGGCTTTGTTCGCGTACTCGAACCTTTTCCAGGACTCTGTCCCGGGCCGCGGCCACGCGACTCGCGAAGCAAATGCCCGCAAGGCGGGCATTGCGAGTCGTTGCCCCACAAACAAAGCCACAGCATGGGGCGTAGTGTACAACCGCTAATGGTATACTACAGCCCCATGCCCATACGGCCTGTCCCGCCCATAAGCTACCGCTCCTCTCGCTACCCCCACCCCCTAACCCCCGCCGCCCCTACCCTCTAAGCCCCGCTGCCCTCCTAAGCCCCTACCCACTAAGCCCCGCCACATCCTAAGCCCTAACCCCCCCGCCCCAAAGCCCCTACCCTCTAAGCCCCGCCGCCTCCTAAGCCCCTACCCCCTAAGCCCCGCTAAGCCCCGCCGCATCCTAAGCCCCCGCCGATACCCCCTAAGCCCCGCCGCCCTCCAAACCCCCCCCGCTGTCTCGCTACCCCCTAAAGGCGCTACAACCCTTAAGCCCCCCGCCGTCCCCAACCCCCTAACCCCCGCCGCCCCTAAGCCCTACCCTCTAAGCCCCCCGCCTTTTAAGCCCCTACCCCCTAAGCCCCGCCGCATCTAAGCCCCCACCGATACCCCCCTAACCCTGCCGCCTCCTAACCCCCCGCCGCTGTCTCGCTACCCCCTAAGGCGCTACACCCTTAGCCCCCGCCGTCCCCCACCCCCCAATCCCCGCCGCCCCTAAGCTCCTAACCCTCTAAGCCCCGCCGCCTCCTAAGCCCCTACCCCCTAAGCCCCGCCGCATCCTAAGCCACCGCTGATACCCCCTAAGCCCCGCCGCCTCCTAACCCCCGCTGCTGTCCTCGCTACCCCCTAAGGCGCTACAACCCTAAGCCCCCGCCCGTCCCCACCACCTAACCCCCGCCGCCCCCTAAGCCCCTACCCTCTAAGCCCCGCCGCCTCCTAAGCCCCTACCCCTAACCCCGCTAAGCCCCGCCGCATCCTAAGCCCCCGCCGATATGCCCTAAGCCCCACCCGCCTCCTAACCTCCCTAGCCGCTGTCGCTACTCCCTAAGGCCCCCGCCGCATCCTAAGCCCCTAAGCCCCACCCGCCTCCTAAGCTCTCGCCACTGTCGCCCGCCGCTGTCGCTACCCCTACGCGCTACACCCTAAGCCCCCGCCGTCCCTAACCCACCGACCGCCGTCGATCACTTACATGTCTGCTTCTTCATCTCATCGTCCGTCCGCTCCAGGAGTCCTCCGCCGGCAGGCGTCCTCTTCGTCCAGTCCCGGGGGTCTTCTCTCTTCTTTCCGCCATCGCCGGCTCCGACGTCCTCTTCACTTCTCATTCGATAGAATGGACGAAAAATCCTCAATTCTATGTCTTGAGCAGTGAGGCCCTCTTCTGATTGGTCGCTGTGTGCTGACGGCGACCAATCAGAATCGCGCCTCACCTTTTGCGGTAAATTCGAAACTCAAAATCGCCCATTCTAAGTCTATGGGAAGTGAGGCGCTCTTCTGATTGGTCGCTGTGTGCTGACGGCAACCAATCAGAATACCGCCTCACTTCCCATAGACATTACATAGCGGTGTGTCGCCGATTTTATGGCCGGGACCCTGTTCAACTTTTCGCCAGGGGACTTCGGCTCTGATCCGTCGTTCCACGGGCCGCCAAACTCGCAATCAGCGCTTCGCAGACATTGCTCGCGCCTTACCAACGACTCGCAATCATTGCGAGTCGTTGCTGATTACGCTACCTATCGCCGCGAAGGGGCTCATTGCGAGTTTCCGGCCCCGTCGAACTACCGACCAGAGCCGAGTCCCCTGCCCGAAAAATAGAACCAGGGGCCCGGCCATAAAATCGCCGACACACTGCTATGTATGTCTATGGGAAGTGAGGCGCTCTTCTGATTGGTCGCTGTGTGGCTGACGGCGACCAATCAGAAGAGCGCCTCACTTCCCATGACATACATTAGCGGTGTCTCGCGAAATATATGGCCGGCCTTCTGGTTCTATTTTTGGGCCACGGGGCCTCGGCTATTTCCGGTCCGAAAAAAAACATTTTCTCTATTTATACTATCTTTATTTTTATCTATTTTCCTATCTATATTCTTATCTATCTATCTTTCTATCTATCTATCTAAGAATATACACAGAAAAATTTCACACTACGATTTTTTAAATCCGAAGCTGTCCATATGAATCGACAGGATTGGATCCAAACTGGTCCCTGCAATCGGATGCCAGCTGGATTGACATGGATTTCATGTGGGGCAATCAGTGGGTTATGTAAATCAGGTGTCAGATGAGTGGCACAAAGGCATTTAAACCCCTTAAAAATAGCTGTTACTTATTCAAATCTGTGAAAATGTGAAATTTTGCCCACTTTGATGCCAGTTTTGATGCCCAGAAACCCTTTTGTGCCAGGCTGGAGAGACATGGATTTCATGTGGGGCATCAGTAGGTATGTAAATCAGGTGTCAGATGAGTGGCACAAAGGCATTTAAACCCCTTAAAAATAGCTGTTACTTATTCAAATCTGTGAAAATGGCAATTTGCCCACTTTGATGCCAGTTTTGATGCCCAAGAAACCCATTTGTGCCAGGCTGGATTGAGAGGATTTCATGTGGGGCATCAGTAGGTATGTAAATCAGGTGTCAGATGAGTGGCACAAAGGCATTTAACCCCTTAAAAATAGCTGGTTACTTATTCAAAATCTGTGAAAATGGGCAATTTGCCCACTTTGATGCCAGTTTTGATGCCCAGAACCCTTTGTGCCAGGCTGCAAGACATGGATTTCATGTGGGGCATCAGTGGGTATGTAAATCAGGTGTCAGATGAGTGGCACAAAGGCATTTAACCCCTTAAAAATAGCTGTTTACTTATTCAAATCTGTGAAAATGTGAAATTTGCCCACTTTGATGCCAGTTTTGATGCCCAGAACCCTTTTTGTGCCAGGCTGGAGAGACATGGATTTCATGTGGGGCATCAGTAGGTATGTAAATCAGGTGTCAGATGAGTGGCACAAAGGCATTTAACCCTTAAAAAATAGCTGTTACTTATTCAAATCTGTGAAAATGGGCAATTTGCCCACTTTGATGCCAGTTTTGATGCCCAGAACCCCATTTGTGCCAGGCTGGATGAGAGGGGATTTCATGTGGGGCATCAGTAGGTATGTAAATCATGGTGTCAGATGAGTGGCAACAAAGGCATTTAACCCCTTAAAAATAGTTGTTACTTATTCAAATCTGTGAAAATGGGAAATTTGCCCACTTTGATGCCAGTTTTGATGCCCAGAACCCTTTTGTGCCAGGCTGCAGGACATGGATTTCATGTGGGGCATCAGTGGGTATGTAAATCAGGTGTCAGATGAGTGGCACAAAGCCATTTAAACCCCTTAAAAATAGCTGTTACTTATTCAAATCTGTGAAAATGTGAATTTGCCCACTTTGATGCCAGTTTTGATGCCCAGAACCCTTTTGTGCCAGGCTGGATTGGCATGGATTTCATGTGGGGCATCAGTAGGTATGTAAATCAGGTCTTAGATCAGTGGCACAAAGCCATTTAACCCCTTAAAAATTGCTGTTACTTATTCAAATCTGTGAAAATGTCAATTTGCCCACTTTGATGCCCGTTTTGATGCCCAGAACCCTTTTGTGCCAGGCTGGATTGACATGGATTTCATGTGGGGCATCAGTAGGTATGTAAATCAGGTGTCAGTGAGTGGCACAAAGCCATTTAACCCTTAAAAATAGCTGTTACTTATTCAAATCTGTGAAAATGGCAATTTGCCCACTTTGATGCCAGTTTTGATGCCCAGAACCCATTTTTTGCCAGGCTGGTTGAGAGGATTTCATGTGGGGCATCAGTAGTATGTAAATCAGGTGTCAGATGAGTGGCACAAAGGCATTTAACCCTTAAAAATAGCTGTTACTTATTCAAATCTAGTGAAAATGGGCAATTTGCCCACTTTGATGCCAGTTTTGATGCCCAGAACCCTTTTGTGCCAGGCTGCAGGACATGGATTTCATGTGGGGCATCAGTGGGTATGTAAATCAGGTGTCAGATGAGTGGCACAAAGGCATTTAACCCCTTAAAAATAGCTGTTACTTATTCAAATCTGTGAAAATGTGAAATTTGCCCACTTTTGATGCCAGTTCTGGGTACCCAGAACCCTTTTGTGCCAGGCTGGATTGACATGGATTTCATGTGGGGCATCAGTAGGTATGTAAATCAGGTGTTAGATGAGTGGCACAAAGGCATTTAACCCCTTAAAAATACGCTGTTACTTATTCAAATCTGTGAAAATGTGAAATATGTCCACTTTGATGCCAGTTTTGATGCCCAGAACCCTTTTGTGCCAGGCTGGAGAGACATGGATTTCATGTGGGGCATCAGTGGGTATGTAAATCAGGTGTCAGATGAGTGGCACAAAGGCATTTAACCCCTTAAAAATAGCTGTTACTTATTCAAATCGTGAAAATGTGAAATTGCCCATTTGATGCCAGTTTGATGCCCAGAACCCTTTTGTGCAGGCTGGATTGGCATGGATTTCATGTGGGCATCAGTAGTATGTAAATCAGGTGTAGATGAGTGGCACAAAGCATTTAACCCCTTAAAAATAGCTGTTACTTATTCAAATCTGTGAAAATGGCAATTTGCCCACTTTGATGCCAGTTTGATGCCCAGAACCATTTGTGCAGGCTGGATTGACATGGATTTCATGTGGGGCATCAGTGGGTATGTAAATCAGTGTCAGATGAGTGGCACAAAGCATTTAACCCTTAAAAAAGCTGTTACTTATTCAAATCTGTGAAAATGGAATTTGCCCATTTTGATGCCAGTTTGATGCCCAGAACCCATTTGTGCCAGGCTGGATGACATGGATTTCATGTGGGGCATCAGTAGGTATGTAAATCAGGTGTCAGATGAGTGGCACAAAGCATTTAACCCTTAAAAATAGCTGTTACTTATTCAAATCTGTGAAAATGGCAATTTGCCCATTTGATGCCAGTTTGATGCCCAGAACCCATTTGTGCCAGGCTGGATTGGCATGGATTTCATGTGGGGCATCAGTAGGTATGTAAATCAGGTGTAGATGAGTGGCACAAAGCCATTTAACCCCTTAAAAATAGCTGTTACTTATTCAAATCTGTGAAAATGGCAATTTGCCCACTTTGATGCCAGTTTTGATGCCCAGAACCCATTTGTGCCAGGCTGGATTGACATGGATTTCATGTGGGGCATCAGTGGGTATGTAAATCAGGTGTCAGATGAGTGGCACAAAGCCATTTAACCCCTTAAAAATAGCTGTTACTTATTCAAATCAGTGAAAATGGGCAATTTGCCCACTTTGATGCCAGTTCTGATACCCAGAACCCATTTGTGCCAGGCTGGATTGACATGGATTTCATGTGGGGCATCAGTGGGTATGTAAATCAGGTGTCAGATGAGTGGCACAAAGGCATTTAACCCCTTAAAAATAGCTGTTACTTATTCACGTGTGAAAATTGGTTCTCTGCCCACTTTGATGCCAGTTCTGATGCCCAGAACCAATTTGTGCCAGGCTGGATTGACATGAACTTGATGTGTGGCATCACAAAGTATGTAAATCAGGTGTCAGATGAGTGGCACAAAGCCATTTAACCCTTTCCATACCAGACCTCAGTGCCCACTTTGATGCCCATTTTGATGCCAGCCTTCTATTTTTTTTATCTGTTTTTAACTGTATTCATAAAAGGGCACATGACTGCATATTATTATATACTTAGAATGGTTAATTTTTATGGAAAAAGCTGAAAAAAGCAGAAAATAAAAAATAGCCGAATAAGAAACTGCTGAATAAGAAACCAACTTCAGCCCGAATAAGAAACTGAACGAATAAGAAACCAACTTCAGCATCGTCGGCTTGTTAGCATGTGTACATTTTTGGTAGTAGCTGAGTGCTGCAGTGAATTTTTTCTGGTTTTTTGTTCCAGCATCGCAGCTTGCACCAGTTCACACTATGTCTTGAGTGCTGAGCATTTTTTTCTGTTATATATATATATATATATATATATAAAATATATATAGACCAGTAATGAAGACTGCAGCACTCCACTTCAGATGCAAATAGCCTTTAATGACCTTCAGGCATATTGTGACGGATGTTTCGGTCCTAAGACCTTCTCCCAGCTCCTAAAGTGCTGCTCCTATTTCCTATATATATATATATTCTATTCTTTCTATTCTATTATATAAAACCCGAAGGCCACTTCCGCCCAAAATCCGCTTCCGCTTCCGTGATGGCCTCCCTCCTGTGTCAAACACCGGAACCGGAAGCACCAGACCCACAGAGCCCCAGCCACCGGCCCTGCACAGAGCCCCGTCTGCGCCCACCCACATCCGGCCCACAGCCCTGCTGCCCCATCACCCCCCTGCCTGTCACCATAGCCATCCTCCACTGCCCGCGCTCCCCGCCTGTCACAACACTTCCCCCGCTGCCCCATCACCCCCCTGCCTGTCACCATAGCCGCCCTCCACTCTCCGGTCACCCCCCACTCTCCTGTCACCCCCCCACTCTCCGGTCACCCCCCCGCCTCTTACCACAGCTCCCTCCAGCCAGCCACGATCTCTATTCATGGGGCTTGAGGACCTCTGATGACGTCACGATGATGGGTGGAGTCACATATCACATGACCGTGACGTCATCAAAGGTCCTGTCCCGATCTCACCTACTCTGCCTATTCATCCCCCTGCGCTGCACACTGACCCACGATCTCCTCACCCCCGCTCTGCCCACCCACCCCCACACTGACCACTGACCCTCACTCTGCCCCTGACCCCCACACTGACCCCCACTCTGACCACCCACCCCCACACTGACCACTGACCCCCACTCTGCCCCTGACGCCCACTCTGACCACCCACCCCCACACTGACCACTGACCCCCACTCTGCCCCTGACGCCCACTCTGACCACCCACCCCCACACTGACCACTGACCCCCACTCTGCCCCTGACCCCCACTCTGACCACCCACCCCCACACTGACCACTGACCCCCACTCTGCCCCTGACCCCCACTCTGACCCTGCTCTGCCCACTGACCCCCACTCTGACCACTGGCCCCCACTCTGCCCACTCACCCCCAAACTCTGCCCCACTCACCCCCCTACTCTTCCCCTGACCCCCTCTCTGCCCCCTCACCCCCACTCTGCCCACTGACCCCCACTCTGCCCCTGCTCTGCCCACTGACCCCCACTCTGACCACTGGCCCCCACTCTGCCCACTCACCCCAAACTCTGCCCACTCACCCCCCTACTCTTCCCCCTGAACCCCTCTCTGCCCCTGACCCCCACTCTGACCACTCACCCCCCAACTCTGCCCCCTCACCCTCTCTCTGCCCCCCTCACCCCCACTCTGCCCCTGCTCTGCCCACTGACCCCCACTCTGACCACTGGCCCCCACTCTGCCCACTCACCCCCAAACTCTGCCCACTCACCCCCCTACTCTTCCCCCTGACCCCCTCTCTGCCCCCTCACCCCCACTCTGCCCCCTCACCCCCACTCTGCCCACTGACCCCCACTCTGCCCACTGACCCCCACTCTGCCCACTGACCCCCACTCTGCCCACTGACCCCAACTCTGCCCACTCCCCCCCAACTCTGCCCACTCACCCCCTCTGCCCCCTCACCCCCTGCTCTGCCCACTGACCCCCACTCTGCCCTGACCCTGCCCACTCACCCCACTCTGCACACTGACCCCCACTCTGCCACTGCTCTGCCCACTGACCCCCACTCTGACCACTGGCCCCCACTCTGCCCACTCACCCCCAAACTCTGCCCACTCACCCCCTACTCTTCCCCCTGAACCCCTCTCTGCCCCCCTCACCCCCACTCTGCACACTGACCCCCACTCTGCCCCTGCTCTGCCCACTGACCCCCACTCTGACCACTGGCCCCCACTCTGCCCACTCACCCCCAAACTCTGCCCACTCACCCCCTACTCTTCCCCCTGAACCCCTCTCTGCCCCCTCACCCCACTCTGCACACTGACCCTCTCTCTGCCCCTGACCCTGCTCTGCCCACTCACCCCCACTCTGACCACTGACCCTCACTCTGCCCACTCACCACCAAACTCTGCCCACTCACCCCCCTACTCTTCCCCCTCACCCCCTCTTTGCCCCCTCACCCCCACTCTGCACACTGACCCCCACTCTGCCCCTGACCCTGCTCTGCCCACCCACCCCACTCTGACCATTGACCCCCACTCTGACCCTGCCCACTCACCCCCACTCTGACCACTGACCCAAACTCTGCCCACTCACCCCCAACTCTGCCCACTCACCCCCCAACTCTGCCCACTCACCCCCCAACTCTGCCCACTCACCCCCTCTGCCCCCCTCACCCCCACTCTGCCCCTGCTCTGCCCACTGACCCCCACTCTGACCACTGACCCCCACTCTGACCACTCACCCCCAAACTCTGCCCACTCACCCCCTCTCTGCCCCCTCACCCACATTCTGCCCACTCACCCCCTCTCTGCTCACTCACCCCCTCTCTGTCCACTCACCCACCATTATGCCCACTGACCATGCTCTGCCCACTCACCCTGCTCGCCCCATTGACCCCTCACACTGGCCACTCATCCTGCTCTGCCTACTCACCCCCCACTGACCCCTCACACTGACCCTGCTCTGCCCACTGACCCCTCACTGACCCTGCTCTGCCCACTCACCCTGCTCAGCCCACTGACCCCTCACACTGCCCACTGACCCTCCTCTGCCCACTGAACATGCTCTGCCCACTGACCCCTCAATGCCCACTCACCCTGCTCTGCCCACTGACCCCTCACACACCCCACTGACCCTGCTCTGCCCACTCACCCCTCACACTGACCCTGCTCTGCCCACTGACCCCTCACACTGCCCACTGACCCCTCACACTGCCCACTCACGCCTCACACTGCCCACTGAACATGCTATGCCCACTTACCCCTCACACTGCCCACTGACCATGCTCTGGCCACTGACCCCTCACACTGCCTACTGACCCTGCTCTGCTCATTTACTCCCGCTCTGCCCACTCACCCCCGCTCTGCCCACTGCGCCCTGCTTTTACCACTCACCCTGGCCTGCCCACTGACCACCCTCTGTTCACTCACCCCCCGCTCTGCCCTTTCACCATGCCCACTGACCCCTGCTCTGCCAACTGACCGTGCCCACTCACCCATGCTCTACCCACTCACCCTTCTCTGCCCACTCACTGTGCCCACTGACCGCCGCTCTGCCCACTAACCCCTGTTCTGCCCACTGACTGTGCCCAATAACCCTTGCTATGCCCACTAAACCCTGCTCTGCCCACTCACCCCCGCTCTGCCCGCTGACCCCTGCTCTGCTCACTGACTGTGCCCACTCACCCCTGCTCTGCCCACTCACCCTGCTCTACCCACTGATTTTTCCCACTAACCCCTCCTGTGCCTACTGACTGTGCCCACTGACCCCTGCTCTGCCCAATCACTCTGCCCATTAACCCCTGCTCTGACCACTGACCCCCGCTATGACCCTGCTCTGACCACTGATGCCCCAATCCTGCTCACTGACCATGCTCTGCCCATTCACCCCCCACTCTGCCCACTCACCCCCGCTCTGCCCTCTGACCCTGCTCTGCCTACCTACCCCCCCCCTCTGGCTACTGACCATGCCCACTGACCCCAGCTCTGCCCACAGACCCCAGCTCTGCCTACTGACCCTGCTCTGACTACTGATTATGCCCACTGACCCCTGCTCTGCCCAATGACTCTGCCCACTAACCCCTGCTCTTCCCACTCATCCCCCACTCTGCCCACTGACCCCCGCTTTGCCCACTCACCCCCAGCAGATCGGTTTCCCAGCCAACGACAGCTCCTGTCCTGCCACCTACAAGACGGGTGGAGCGAGCCGCCGCAGGGTAAGTATCCTCACTGAGGTTTTTTTTATTTTTATTATCACCATGAAGGGGAGGGGGGTGTGCAGCCCCAGAGGGAGGGCGGCCGCAGAGACTGGAGGCCCAGAGGGACGGGTGCCGCGGGGAGCGGAAGGGGTCAGGAGGAGCGCCTCCATCCTGCCCCCCTATCCATCCTGCCCCCCCTATCCATCCTGCCCCCCAACACCATCCTGCCCCCCGACTCCATCCCGCACCCCCACCACCATTCTCACCCCCCGCCAACATCCTGCCCGCCCCCTACATCCTCCCCCCTCCCCCACCACCATCCTGCCCTGCCATCTCCATCCTGCCCTGCCGCCTCCATCCTGCCCTGCCTTCTCCATCCTGCCTCGCTCTGTCCATCCTGCGCCACTCACCTCCATCCTGCCCCTCCGTCTCCATCCTGCCCCTCCGTCTCCATCCTGCCCCTCCGTCTCCATCCTGCCCCTCCGTCTCCATCCTGCCCCTCCGTCTCCATCCTGCCCCTCCGTCTCCATCCTGCCCCTCCGTCTCCATCCTGCCCCTCCGTCTCCATCCTGCCCCTCCGTCTCCATCCTGCCCCTCCGTCTCCATCCTGCCCCTCCGTCTCCATCCTGCCCCTCCGTCTCCATCCTGCCCCGCCCCCTCCATCCTGCCCCGCCCCCTCCATCCTGCTCCGCCCCCTCCATCCTGCTCCGCCCCCTCCATCCTGCTCCGCCCCCTCCATCCTGCTCCGCCACCCCATCCTGCTCCGCAACCCACCATCCTGCCCCCCTTGCACCTTCCTGCCCCGCTCGCTCCATCCTGCCCCGCTCGCTCCATCCTGCCCCGCTCGCTCCATCCTGCCCCGCTCGCTCCATCCTGCCCCGCTCGCTCCATCCTGCCCCGCTCGCTCCATCCTGCCCTGCTCGCTCCATCCTCACCCCCGCTGTTCTTGCTCCCCCGCCTCCATCCTGCCCTCACGCTTACTCATCCTGCCCCGCTTGCTCCATTCTGCTCATCTGCCTCCATCCTGCTCCTCCCGCTCCATCCTGCTCAATCCTGCCCCTTCGGCTTCATCCTGCTCCTCCGCCTCCATCCTGCCCCGCTCAATCCATCCTGCCCCCCGCTCTTCTTGCTCCCCCGCCTCCATCCTGCCCCGCTCGCTCCATCCTGCCCCCCCGCCTCCATCCTGCCCCCCCCGCCTCCATCCTGTTGCCCCGCCTCCATCCTGTTGCCCCGCCTCCATCCTGTTGCCCCGCCTCCATCCTGTTGCCCCGCCTCCATCCTGTTGCCCCGCCTCCATCCTCTTGCCCCGCCTCCATACTCTTGCCCCGCCTCCATACTCTTGCCCCGCCTCCATACTCTTGCCCCGCCTCCATACTCTTTCCCCACTCGCTCCATTCTGCCCCCCCAACACAATCCTGCCCCCCCTCACCTCCTCAGCTGATTGCTTGCCCAGGCAACTACAGGTCCTAAAGGCCTGTAGGACCTACAAGGCGGAGGCGGAGCGAGCCGCCGGACAGGTGAGTATCCTCACTGAGGATTTTTTTATTTTTACTGTGGACGACCGGGGGCCAGGAGGAGTGGGGGACCGCGGTCACCGCAGTATTGCCATATACCAGAGTGCTGCTATACATGTGCTATAATGTACTGCCATATACCATAGTGCTGCTATACATGTACTGTAATGTACCGCCATATACCATAGCACTGCTATACATGTACTGTAATGTACCCCCATATACCATAGTGCTGCTATACATGTGCTATAATGTACCACCATATACTATAGTGCTGCTATACATGTACTGTAATGTACCGCCATATACTATAGTGCTGCTATACATTTACTATAATCTACCGCCATATACTATAGTGCTGCTATACATGTGCTCTAATTACCACCATATACCATCGTACTGCTATATATATATCTTATATATAAAAACCGAAGGCCACTTCCCGCCAATCCGCTCAACTTCCGTGATGGCCTGCGCCCTGTGTCAAAGACCGGAACCGGAAGTACCAGACCCACGAGCGGTGAGCGCATAGCGCTCACCGCGAGCCGCTGTCAAAATGGCACAGCGCCTCGCCGTGGGCGCTAAAGCGCCACCACTCGCCGTTATCCCGCCACCGGCCCTGCACAGAGCCCCGTCTGCGCCCACCCACATCCGGCCCACAGCCCTGCTGCTCACCGCCCACTCTCCATCAGGGACCGCCATCCCGCCACTGGCTCCGCACACAGCCTGCTGTGCGCCCACCAACATGCGGGAACCGGCCCGGACCGGCCCACACTCCGGTGTGCGGCCTCCGCCGGCACCGCTCCCAGTCCTGCCACTCTCTCCACACACCCGGTGACTCTCCTCCATCACGGAGCTAGCCCCGCCCGCACTCCGGGGCCGGCCTCCGGAACCGCCTCCACCCTTGCCGCTGACCGCCAACAGCCCAGTGAGTGTTCAGCCCTCCAGCCTCCGTTATCCTCTGCCCCCCCAGCCTCCGCTCTCCTCTGACCCCCCAGCCTCCGCTCTCCTCTGACCCCCCAGCCTCCGCTCTCCTCTGACCCCCCAGCCTCCGCTCTCCTCTGACCCCCCAGCCTCCGCTCTCCTCTGACCCCCCAGCCTCCGCTCTCCTCTGACCCCCCAGCCTCCGCTCTCCTCTGACCCCCCAGCCTCCGCTCTCCTCTGACCCCCCAGCCTCCGCTCTCCTCTGACCCCCCCAGCCTCCGCTCTCCTCTGCCCCCCCAGCCTCCGCTCTCCTCTGACCCCCCAGCCTCTGCTCTCCTCTGCCCCCCCAGCCTCTGCTCTCCTCTGCCCCCCAGCCTCTGCTCTCCTCTGCCCCCCCAGCCTCTGCTCTCCTCTGCCCCCCCAGCCTCCGCTCTCCTCTGCCCCCCCAGCCTCCGCTCTCCTCTGCCCCCCAGCCTCCGCTCTCCTCTGACCCCACCCCCTGACCCTCGCCTCTCCTCTGACCCCCCAGCCTCCGCTCTCCTCTGACCCCCCAGCCTCCGCTCTCCTCTGACCCCCCAGCCTCCGCTCTCCTCTGACCCCCCAGCCTCCGCCTCCTCCTCTGACCCCCCAGCCTCCGCTCTCCTCTGACCCCCCAGCCTCCGCTCTCCTCTGACCCCCCAGCCTCCGCTCTCCTCTGACCCCCCAGCCTCCGCTCTCCTCTGACCCCCCAGCCTCCGCTCTCCTCTGACCCCCCAGCCTCCGCTCTCCTCTGACCCCCAGCCTCCGCTCTCCTCTGACCCCCCAGCCTCCGCTCTCCTCTGACCCCCAGCCTCCGCTCTCCTCTGACCCCCAGCCTCTCCTCTGCCCCACCGCCTTCCCCCCTCCTCTGCCCCCCGCCCCCAGCCTCCGCTCTCCTCTGCCCCCCCAGCCTCCGCTCTCCTCTGCCCCCCAGCCTCCGCTCTCCTCTGCCCCCCCAGCCTCCGCTCTCCTCTGCCCCCCCAGCCTCCGCTCTCCTCTGCCCCTCAGCCTCCGCTCTCCTCTGCCCCCCCAGCCTCCGCTCTCCTCTGCCCCCCCAGCCTCCGCTCTCCTCTGCCCCCCAGCCTCCGCTCTCCTCTGCCCCCCCAGCCTCCGCTCTCCTCTGCCCCCCAGCCTCCGCCCCCTCCCTCCTCTGACCCCTCCCTCCTCTAACCCCTCCAGTTTCTGCCTCCTCCCTCCTTTCCCCCTCCAGCCTCTGCCCCTCCAGCCTGTGCTGCACTCACTGCTGACCACTGAGCCACCGCACTCTCTGCTGACCACTGAGCCACCGCACTCTCTGCTGACCACTGAGCCACCGCACTCACTGCTGACCACTGAGCCACCGCACTCACTGCTGACCACTGAGCCACCGCACTCACTGCTGACCACTGAGCCACCGCACTCACTGCTGACCACTGAGCCACCGCACTCACTGCTGACCACTGAGCCACCGCACTCACTGCTGACCACTGAGCCACCGCACTCACTGCTGACCACTGAGCCACCGCACTCACTGCTGACCACTGAGCCACCGCACTCACTGCTAACCACTGAGCCACCGCACTCACTGCTGACCACTGAGCCACCGTATACTCTGCTAACCACTGAGCCGCCTGTATACACACAATTAATTTCACAGCACTCCCCTATTACTAAATAAACTCTATATAGATTCTAGACTACCCGATTCTTTAGAATCGGGCCACCATCTAGTATATATATATATATATATATATATATATATATATATATATACTAGCTGTAGTACCCGGCTACACCCGGGTTAATAAATAACTGATATTAGCTATAATAAAATAGAATTTGAATATGTCATATTAATGACCTGTAAGAAAATAGAAGCTGAGCTGTGATTGATTGCTATAGGCAGCCTAATAAAATCTCCAGCCAATAGCAAACCCTCCCCCTGGCCGGGCAGTATATGTTACCTAACACATACACTTAATAGACAGCTCATGTGACTGACATCTGCCATAATTCCCTATATGGCACATGTGTTGCACATTGGCTGTTTTTAATCAGATGTTTATGTTTGGAAATTAAAGATAGCACACGTATGAGGCGAGTTGTGTGAGGTGATTTGTGCACATCTGTGTCTGTTTGTGTGGTGTGTGTGTCCCTGGGGTGTGTGTATGTGTGTGTCCCTGTGGGGTGAGTGCATGTGTCCCTATAGGGTGTGTATGTGTGTGTGTCCCAGTGGGCTGGGGTCTGTGTGGTGTGTGTCTCTGTTGTGTGTGTCTCTTTGTGGTGTGTGTGCGTGTCCCTTGGGGTGAGTGCATGTGTCCCTATAGGGTGTGTATGTGTGTGTGTCCCTGTGGGGGGGTCTGTGTTGTGTGTGTGTATCTGTGTTGTGTGTGTCTCTTTGTGGTGTGTGTGTCCCTGTGGGGTCAGTGCATGTGTCCCTATAGGGTGTGTATGTGTGTGTGTCCCTGTGGGGGGGTGTCTGTGTGGGGTGTGTGTGTCTCAGTGTTGTGTGTGTCTCTTTGTGGTGTGTGTGTATCTGTGTCCCTGTGCGGTGAGTGCATGTGTCCCCATAGGGTGTGTATGTGTGTGTCCCTGTGGGGGGGTCTGTGTGGTGTGTGTGGGTCTCTTTGTGGTGTGTATGTGTGTGTCCCTGTGGGGTGAGTGCATGTGTCCCTATAGGGTGGCTATGTGTGTGTGTCCTTGTGGGGGGGTTTGTGTGGTGTGTGTGTCTGTGTTGTATGTGTCTCTTTGTGGTGTGTGTATGTGTGTCCCTGTGGGGTGAGTGCATGTGTCGCTATAGGGTGTGTGTGTGTTTCTGTGTTGTGTGTGTCTCTTTGTGGTGTGTGTGTGTTTGTTTGGGTGCGTGGTGAATATCCAATGTTGGGGCTGCACCTTAGCGACTATATACTTGCTGTTATTCTTTGTGTGCGTGTGGTGTGTATACATGTCCCCGTGCGTGGTGAATATCTCATGTTGGGGCCCCACCTTAGTGACTATATGCTGGTATGTGCTGTTAGTCTTTGGTGCTATCATTAAGCCCCTCTCATTCACAACTGTCAACTGGTAACTGTCACTTTTTCACCATTATGTAGATAGGGGCAAAATTGTTTAGTGAATTGGAATGTGCGGGGTTAAAATTCCGCCTCACAACATAGCCTATGATGCTCCCAGGGTCCAGACGTGTGACTGTGCAAAATTTTGTGGCTATAGCTGACAGCTGTCGATTTTCCTCCAACACTTTTCCATTCACTTTTTCCCCATTATGTAGATAGGGGCAAAATTGTTTGGTGAACTGGAACGCGCAGGGTTAAAATTTCGGCTCACAACATAGCCTATGACGCTCTCGGGGTCCAGACATGTGACTGTGCAACATTTTATGGCTGTAGTTGCGACGGTGTAGATGCCAATCCCGGATATACATACACACACACATACACACATTCAGCTTTATATATTATGGTACCTTTATACGCCGCTACCGAAGGTAGCAACAGGTAGGCACCGCACGTGCACGTTTTCAACGGTTCCTAACTGTACCTGATACCGCAAATACACGCCGCCACAAGGTGCTCCACAGAAGGTATTTTCGATCCCTAGAAGTGCCGACGGGTGCCGCTGGTTACCTTCTGTGGAGCACCTTCCCTGATTTACACGCCGCCACCACAAGGGAATCTGGGCGTACATATTGTGCGCCGTAACTACATAGGCGTGACAGAATTGTGTATTACGCGGCGCTCGTACGGTGATTGGACAATGCAATAACATCATGATTGGCCAGCCAGCGCAGGGAGGCTGGCTAATACATGATGCTATAGCAAATGTGTAGTGACTGGTCATCTCGTTAAATATGCCGCCCTGTACAGGGACAGCCAATGGGTACATAGTAGTCCCCACCAAAGATAGCTGATGGGGCGTGGTATACATGACACTGTAGCATGCCCCAGGTAACTCAAATACCGTACCTGTGTCCCGATTACATGCCGCTACCATAGGGATTATACCTGCTTGTTTTTGAGCACGGCTGAAAGACAGGTATCCAAAGAGACAGGAAGGTGCTACCTGAATTACACGCCGCAACCTCGCGGTGTTTTGAAGGTAAAAGGTACAATTGTCTCCGACACCTGCCGGTTTCTACCTTTCGGTAGCGGCGTGTAAAGGTACCATTAGATATATATATTATTATTATATATAATAATTATTAACCTGTTGTGGGGAGTGAGGGAAGCAAGACTTTTCTTTTGTGGAAGTAGGCTGCTATACATTAGATGTTCTGGACCATATATTAATAGATATTATTTTCATAGTATTTTAGGCCTCTGGTTGTAGTGCGTGCAGCTTTGTTGGGTATAACATAAGTTTTGTTCAGGAAAAAGCAAAATGTCTCTAAATATTGATTTGGATGAAAAAATCAATACAAACATATTGGCTGGACTGAATATGGCTTCGTTATATATTTGTTCATCATATCAGTCTTGTGTATCTCAAGAGCAAGAAACAGCTGTTTTCTTGGCCCGTTAGCTAAGATGTAAAGCAGTGTCTGCTCTTATCAGGGAAAGAGATGTGACTGTCCATACAACGTGTAACTCTTCAATTGCCTTACGGCTACTAGAGACGTGCACCTGCATGAACCATCCATATGCTTGTCAATGTATACTATTACTGTGGATGGAAGACTGGGATTGTAACCTTATTTATCAAGTATAACAATATAATTGAATTACTGATATTGCAAGGAGCTTTCCTTCTTTCTACAGTAAACTATAATCATCTGTATCTTGTCACTGTATTATTTTACTATCCTGCGCTTACTCTACTGTCTGTCAGATTAGACTTCAATCAGATCCCCTGTTTTCTTTTACTCTGTCAAAACCAAACATCATTTCTGCAATTGAGCAATATAAAATTCTCTAAAATGGTGATCCCAATTTATGTTACTTATACTGAATATAACAAAAAATATACATTCTCCTTCTCCCTTCATTTTGCGCTTTTTGTTTTTTCTCTGCTCCCTCCAATAGTCATAACATTTTTATTATTCCAATAGCATGGGTTGATTTTTATGAACAAGTTATAGTTTTGAATGACACCAACCATTTTTCCATACAATGTAATGGAGAATAGGAATACATTTCAAGTACAGCAAAATGGTGAAATAAAAAAAACTAATTCAGAATTAATCTTATTTTTGTTTCTTTATTACAGTGTTCAATGTGCTATAAAAATGACCTGCCAATATGATTTTTCAGGCCTGTACAACTACAGTTATACCACATTGTTGTTAATATCTGAAAGCTCCACTCCAGTGTCTTTTTTTCTTTTCTTATCAGCACTGGAGTGTTTCTTCAAATTTAGTTCCCCTATTTCTGGTTTTATAGTCACCCTCTGGCAGCTTCATCCTTTATCAGCGTTGCTCCAGTCCAACGGCGCCATCTTGTGCCCATAGCTTGTGACTGGCCAGAATTCAGAAGTTACATCACAAGCTCTCAGTGCAAGTCTGTAAAAGCTTGATTGAGACTCTCATAGGGATGTATCGATTTGTGACCTCCGGAGCACTTTTGTGAAACTGTGGAGCAGCCAGCAGATCAGAAATCGCCAGAGACCGATCGGAGCGACTGTAGAAATAGATGAAGAAGGGGCAGGTGAGTATAAGACAGGGGCAGGAGACTTACATTTACCATTTTACCAAAGTGCAATAAAAAAATGCGAAAATGGTTGTTGATAAAAATAAATTGGGAACTTTAGGGGAAATAGAAGGTTTCTAAGGTACATACCTTTTTGGCTTTCACATCGACAAACATGTATTGGAGCTTATTTTTACAGGTAGGTTGCCTATTGTACTTTACTTGGAAGTCTGCATTGCTAAAACTAAATTAAGCTGTTTCTTAGAAATGATGTTGAATTTCCTGAAATTCAAGGTTCTAAAGCAGGAGAAAAAGGCAAGGCATATATAGGAGCACACCACAGTTATATAGAAGGTAAATACAAGTTTATTATGCACTTATGCGGATAGGTGATTTAAAATACAAACAATAAGGGTTCCCAAGGTATAGATAATAGATATAGGCTAGTGTCACATATGCGGTAATATTTTCAAATCCTGATCTGATTTTGAGCTTTTAATAAGCTCAAAACCGTAGCAGGAAATGCTCCTCATAGAAGCCCATTATAGTAACCGGATCGCTTTACAAGCAATTTGGTTACCGGCTCCGGCTCTGCAGTCTGCGTGAAAAATCATGCAGGCTGCAGTTTTTGGGGCGGTTCTAGCCTTCGCAATGCGCTAACCGCATTGCTCAGGATGTGTAATCCTGAGCAATGTGGTAACTGTATATACTTTGCTTATCCCAGCTGCCGCCGGGATAAGCAAAGTGTTCCACTGTAAAAAAAAACCTTTAATATTAATAATAATTGTGCCCTTCATGTCTCTAGGGGGTGCCCACCCACTAGAGACATGCTGCCTACTCAGGTGGGCATATTATAGATTAATATCTTATGTACAGTAAGCCGGCTCCTGGCAGCTCTGTACAATTTTGTGAATGAAGCCGCAGCTCCCCTGTGTAATACGCACATACTATATGTAGTGTACGTATAGTATGTGCGCTGTCCAGTGTAATGCAGGGGAAGGGGTTAGGAATATGCTCTCACTGGAATACCTTGAAGCCGACTGGTGCCTGGATGGACGTCCACAGTCCTTGTAGTTAGTGATAAAAGGAAAATCCAGCACCGGTGCCGGATTTTCCTTTTATCGCTGTCCAGTGTCCTGTAGGCTTTTACAGTAGATGTATGGGCAACGCAGAGCCATTGATCTACTGTAAAAGCCTTCAGGACCATACTATATGTAATGTACATATAGTATGTGTGCAGCTGTCAGTGAAGCTTGCGGCATCATCCACAAAATTGTACAGAGCTGCCAGGAGCCGGCTTACTGTACATACGATATTAACCCATAGCATGCCCACCTGAGTAGGTAGCATGTCTCTAGGGGGGGTGGGCACCCCCTAGAGACATGATGGGCATAGTTATTATTACTATTTATTCTATTTTCACAGTGATAACAGTTTGCACATCCCTGCCGCAAGGATGAGCAAACTGTACGGTAACTGGATTGCTCCGGATTACACATCCGGAGCAATCCGCTTACCGCATTGCTGTTCCCTCCACATATATTTCATAAAAAATGTGTGGGAACGCAATTGCATTCACTGCATCCGGATCTGGATGCGGTGAATGCAATTGTGTTTTAAAGTGTGACCCCAGCCATACAAAATAATGGGTTCTGGTCACAAACATGCACACTATGGCTAGCGTCACACTTTAAACCTGAATTGCGTTCACCGCATCCAGATCCAGGTGCAGTGAATGCAATTGTCTTCATACATTCAGCAATCCAGGAACCGGATTGCTGAAGCCGCAATCCGGTAACCGGATTGCTCAGGATATGTAATCCTGAGCAATCCGGTTACCGGATAGTTTGCTCATCCCTGCTGCCGCAGGGATGAGCAAACTGTTCTGTGTTTAGTGAAAGTGTAAATTTAATAAATAAATGCTTGCTCAATGTCTCTAGGGGGTGCCCAGTTCCCCTAGAGACCTTCCACCCACTCCGGTGGGCATATACTGCTGTAATGTGCTATGTACAACAGCTGACTCCTGTCAGCTGTTGTACACCCACAAACTGACCCCCCGCATCTGTATACCTGTCCCTGCAACCCCTCTTAGCATTTCTAGCCATCCCTTTTGCAAACCAAAACGATTGTGTAAAGTAGAGAACAGAGGTTATATTCACCTCGTCCTGTGGGAGTTCTCTGTTTCTGAATAGCTCTCCAAAGGCGGGCCTGTCTGCTGCTCCCTCCACCCGCTTTGTAATTATGCACGCCCCCTCTCGGCTTGCTGCAGTGCTGAGAGCCTGGCTGCGGCATGAAAGGGGCGGGGCTAACCACGTCACACCGTTAGCCCCACCCCTTTCATGACGCGGCCGCCCTCACAACACTGGATGAAGCCCAGAGGGGGCGGCCATAATGAATGAGCGGGCGGAGGCTGCAGCACACAGCCCCGCCCATGGATTTCCCTGGACTCTGCCTACGACCCCACGTGATTATGAGCTTAAATGTATACTTTAATACTTCGTTTTGGGCACATACAGGAATAACTATACAAGAGGGATGTATGCACCCCTCTATACTTATACGGGGGGGCGGGAGTTTTGGGGAACATGCACGGAGCTCGGAGTGAGCCCGTGGCATGGGGGAAATTGTATGAGAAGCCCACCGGAGTGGGCGGCCGGTCTCTAGGGGGTCGAAGCCCCCTAGAGACCTCAAACATTCCTTTAGTTATTACTTTTAACTCTTTAATATTCATAGGACAGTTTGCTCATCCCGGCAATAGCCGGGATCAGTAAACTATGCAGTTGCCGGATGGCTTAGGATTACACATCCTGAGCCATCCGGTTACTGCAGTGCGGTACAGAGAACCGCTCCGAAAACTGCAGCCTGCATGATTTTTAACGCAGGCTGCAGTGCCGGAGACGGACACCGGATGGCTTGTGAAAAAAATTACAAAAATCAATTTTTTATACATTCACAGCAGGAGATAACGCTTTGAGCCCCAGACTCAGGTAATGTCATGAAGAGAATTCAGTATACGGCTGGGGTCACATTTGAAACTTGAATTGCATTCACCGCATCCGGATCCGGATGCGGTGAACGCAATACCGGTCAGACACATTTTTCTACAAAAATGTGTGCAGAATCAGGGCCGTATTTACAGCTAGGCACTTGAGGGCCGGTGCCTAGGGCGGCAGTTCGCAGGGGGCGGCAACAGGGGAGAGGTTTTTAAAAAAATTTTTTTTTTTTTTACTTCCCTCCCCTCCCCTCCCCTCCCCAAGACTCCATATGAAAACCGGAGTCTTTGTGGGGGAGGGAGGTGTCACTGCCGGAGCAGAGTGCATCGCCGACATTGCATTGCCGCGACGGTGAAAGCGCTCCTATCACCGGGTCAGGCAGGAAGTTGCTGGGACGTTGTACGGAACCCGCACTTCCGGGTTCCGTACAGCTCTGTTCCTTCCTGTCCGGCGGTGGCAGTGAGATAGGACGGGGAGCCGGCGGAGGTGCAGTGGGTGGAGGCGCAGCCGGGGACCTCGCACTCCCCTGCAGCTACTGCCGGAGATTATGGTGGAGATCTTCCTCTGCCGCTGCTCGCCCTGGTGTGACAGATGTTCCCCCAGATCCTCAGCACCGACAACCTGGAGGAGACTGTGCAAACAGGGTAAGGACACCGTGGAGGGGGCGGGAACACCGGGAAGGAGGTGGGGCTACAATCAGTAGGGAATCTGTCCACACCGGGGGGATCTGTACTCACTTAGGGGATAGAGGATAAAAGGAGCAGCAGGAGGGACAGAGGAGAGTAGGATGGGGGTGCAGGAGGGACAGAGGAGAGGACCGGGGTGCAGGAGGGACAGAGAAGCAGCAGGAAGGACAAAGGAGAGGAGAGGAGGACGGGGGTGCAGGAGGGACAGAGGAGCAGCAGGAGGGACAGGAGAGGAGGATGGGGGTGCAGGAGGGACAGAGGAGAGGAGGACAGGGGTGCAGGAGGGACAGAGGAGAGGAGGACGGGGGTGCAGGAGGGACAGAGGAGAGGAGGACGTGGGTGCAGGAGGACAGAGGAGAGGAGGACGGGGGTGCAGCAGGGACAGAGGAGAAGAGGACGTGGGTGCAGGAGGGCAGAGGAGAGGAGGACGGGGGTGCAGCAGGGACAGAGGAGAGGAGGACGGGGGTGCAGGAGGACAGCCGAGCAGCAGGAGGGACAGGGGAGAGGAGGACGGGGGTGCAAGAGGAGCAGCAGGAGGGACAGAAGAGAGCAGGACGGGGGTGCAGGAGGGCAGAGGAGAGCAGGGCGAGGGTGCAGGAGGGCAGAGGAGAGCAGGGCGGGGGGTGCAAGAGGGCAGAGGAGAACAGGGCGGGGGTGCAGGAGGGCAGAGGAGAGGAGGACGGGGCTGCAGGAGGGCAGAGGAGAGGAGGACGGGGGTGCAGGAGGGACAGAGGAGAGGAGGACGGGGGTGCAGGAGGACAGCCGAGCAGCAGGAGGGACAGGGGAGAGGAGGACGGGGGTGCAAAAGGAGCAGCAGGAGGGACAGAGGAGAGCAGGACGGGGGTGCAGGAGGGCAGAGAAGAGCAGGGCAGGGGTGCAGGAGGGCAGAGGAGAGCAGGATGGGGGTGTAGGAAGGCAGAGTAGAGGAGGACGGGGGTGCAGGAGGGACAGAGGAGAGGAGGACGTGGGTGCAGGAGGACAGAGGAGAGGAGGACGGGGATGCAGGAGGGACAGAGGAGAGGAGGACGGGGGTGCCGGAGGGACAGAGGAGAGGAGGACGGGGGTGCAGGAGAACAGAGGAGAGGAGGATGGGGGTGCAGGAGGAGAGGAGGACGGGGGTGCAGGAGGACAGAGGAGGACGGGGATGCAGGAAGACAGAGGAGAGGAGGACGGGGGTGCAGGAGGACAGGAGCAGCAGAAGGGACAGGAGAGAAGGACGGGGGTGCATGAGGACTGAGTCTGTGGCTGGCACTGTGTGTGGTGATAATGGCGGCTGTACCGTGTGTCTGCCTCCATGCAGCTGCTGCCACCTTCCTGAGTTGGCAGGGTGTGGCATGCCGGGAGTTGTAGTTCTCCTACCTGCCTGTCCTATAGGATTTATGGTCAGTGTGTTGGGTGCTGGGTGTTGTTGCTCTTCCAGGTGGGTCCAGTCTTGTCCTGCCGCCCCTCTGTGGCCTGTCTCTCTCTTCTGGGATGACCTCAGCTCTGTGCTGTGCACAGACAGTGTACCACCATCTCCCCAGCTCCGTGCTGTGCACAGTGTACGACCATGTCCTCAGCTTCGTGCTGTGCACAGACAGTGTACCGTACACTGTCTGTGCACAGCACGGAGCTGCGGATATGGTGGTACACTGTCTGTACAAAGCACAGAGCTGAGGAGATGGTGGTACACAGCACAGAGCTGAGGACATGGTGGTACACTGTCTATGCACAGAGCTGAGGACATGGTGGTACACTGCACAGCATGGAGCTGAAGACATGGTGGTACACTGTCTGTACACAGCACAGAGCTGAGGACATGATGCTACACTGTCTGTGCACAGCACGGAGCTGGGGACATGGTGGTACACTGTGCACAGCACGAAGCTGAGGACATGGTGGTACACTGTGCACAGCACGGAGCTGGGGACATGGTGGTACACTGTCTGTGCACAGCACGGAGCTGGGGACATGGTGGTACACTGCACAGCATGGAGCTGAGGACATGGTGGTACACTGTGCACAGCACGGAGCTGAGGACATGGTGGTACACTGTGCACAGCACGGAGCTGAGGACATGGTGGTACATTGTGCACAGCACGGAGCTGAGGACATGGTGGTACACTGTGCACAGAGCTGAGGACATGGGGCACACTGTGTACAGCACAGAGCTGAGGACATGGTGGTACACTGTGCACAGAGCTGAGGACATGGGGGCACACTGTGTACAGCACGGAGCTGGGGACATGGTGGTACACTGTCTGTGCACAGCACGGTGCTGAGGACATGGTGGTACACTGTCTGTGCACAGCACAGAGTTGAGGACATGGCGCTACACTGTCTCCCGCCGCCTTAAAATCGGTCTGTTTCTCATCCAGGAGAGTCGGATGAGTGTCATCGGTTTTTGGTCCATTTGGCATCCAACTGCTGTGCGAGTGTCCGACATTTCTCTCAGATTACATCCGTGTGCAATCTGTTCTTTCCTCAGCAGCTATTAGTGTAGAATAATTTACAGGAACATTTTACAGTGTTCTCGGTTACAGAATGAGAATGTATCAGTGAAAAAACTGATACCTCTCAGATGATCCGTGTGCGGTATGTAATTTTGTCAGACCCATAGACTTGCATTGGTGAGTCTCGGTGTGAATTGCAGACTGTCGCAGAATGTTGCGACTTTTTTCTCATCCTGAATCTGGCTGAGAAAAAAGCGTCCGACACTCGCCAGTGCTCTCAGACATCGATTAACATTGGTCCTAGTGCAATGTGATGAAATCACACATTGCACTCATCCGAGTTTCACGCCAGTGTGTCCGTACCCTAATAATAAAATCCATATAATAATCCTACAATGTCTGCGGGACATGGTATGGGGAGGGTTTATGGCTCAGTTAGTACACTCCATACTTCTTGTTATTAACCAGTTAATGCTCTCTTGTCCACCGCACTGCAGTGTCAAAAGAGGAAGACAACGAGACAGGCAGCAACACGGCGTCAGAGAGCCCCTGACCTCCAAATACAAGATCCTCAGATCCCGGTATTGTGACATCATATTAAGAATAATATTTTTTGCACTTATATTACACTATGAACTCCACAGCACTTTACATACATCATCAACACTGTCCCCATTGGGGTACACAATGTAAACATCCTATCAGTATTTCTCTGTAGTGTGGTTGGACAAACCTTTTATATGTACTACATGATGAAATGTGGGGGGAGAAGCTACATGAAGCTTGGGGGGGGAAGGCCGTGACTGGGGGGAAGATTGTCCGTAACGGGGGGGGGGGAAGGAGCCATGATGGGGGAGGGGCCGTGACAGGGGTAGGGGCCACAATGGAGGGGAGGAGCCGTGACAGGGGGGCGGCGGCCTCTGAGAGTGCCTAGGGCAGCAGGAACTCCAAATACGGCCCTGTGCAGAATACCGCACTGCAGTAACCGGATGGCTCAGGATGTGTAATCCTGAGCCATCCGGCAACTGCATAGTTTGCTGATCCCGGCTATTGCCGGGATGAGCAGACTGTACTATCTCTAGTAAAGAGTTAAATTCAATAACTAAAGGAATGGTTGAGGTCTCTAGGGGGGGCTTAGACCCCCCCTAGAGACCAGCTGCCCACTCTGGTGGGCTTCTTCTACAATTGCCCCCATGCCACGGGCTCCTCCGAGCTCCGTGCATGTCCCCCAAACTCCCGCCCCCCCGTATCACTATAGAGGGTGCACCCCTCTTGTATACTTATTCTTGTATGTGGCCAAAACGAATTATTAAAATATACATTTAAGCTCATAGTTACGTGGTTTCGTAGGCAGTATTCAGGGAAATCCATGGGCGGGGCTGTGTGCTGCAGCCTCCGCCCGCTCATTCATTATGGCCGCCCCCTGTGGGCTTCATCCAGTGTTGTGAGGGCGGCCGTGTCATGAAAGGGGCGGGGCTCACCGCGGCACACCGTTAGCCCCGCCCCTTTCATGACGCGGTCGCCCTCACAACACTGGATGAAGCCCACAGGGGGCGGCCATAATGAATGAGCGGGCGGAGGCTGCAGCACACAGCCCCGCCCATGGATTTCCCTGGACTCTGCCTACGAAATCATGTAACTATGAGCTTAAATGTATACTTTAATATTCTTGTATGTGGCCAAAACAAATTAAGTATACAAGAGGGGTGTATGCACCCCTCTATAGTGATACGGGGGGGCGGGAGTTTGGGGGACATGCACGGAGCTCGGAGGAGCCCGTGGCATGGGGCAATTGTAGAAGAAGCCCACCAGAGTGGGCGGCCGGTCTCTAGGGGGGTCCAAGCCCTCCCTAGAGACCTCAACCATTCCTTTAGTTATTAAATTTAACTCTTTACTAGAGATAGTACAGTCTGCTCATCCCGGCAATAGCCGGGATGCGCAAACTATGCAGTTGCCGGATGGCTCAGGATTACACATCCTGAGCCATCCGGTTACTGCAGTGCGGTACAGAGAACCGCTCTGAAAACTGCTGCCTGCATAATTTTTCACGCAGGCTGCAGTTCCGGAGACGGACACCGGATGGCTTGTGAAGCCATCCGGTGTTTTGCATTGGCTCCTATGAGGAGCGTTTCCTGGTCCGGTTTTGTGCTTTTTGAAAGCTCAAAACCGGATCAGGATTCTAAAAAAAAAAACGGAAATGTGACCCTGGCCTACTTCAAGCTGCATTGCAGGCTGTGACCCAACAGGCTCATTATACTGGTACATAGAGATATATTATACATAGCAGTGATTTCTATGTCCTGATGTCTAGAAAGAAAATGGAAAGGTTTTTTTCTTCCTATGAAATTTTCTAAAAGATAATAAAAAAATTACAATAATGTAATTTTTAATACACTTTTTAATAAAATAATAATCACAAATCAAAAATAAAATGTACATGTTTTGTGTCCCTGCAATTCTAACAACCCACACAACGCAGTGATTAGATTATATATGTGGATTTGTCATTTTTTCTTCAAAAGCTGGGAGGTTTGCATTTGTGTTACAGGGACTGGGGTAGGAACAGTTGAATGCTGTGGTGGGAGGAATCAGACGTGTTGGCTGATGGTGCTTGCAAATGTATAACAACCTATTTGCACTGTTCTGGCTTCAAGAGTGGTGTCCTGTGCACCCTTATGAAGAGGGACAAGAAGTTAGGTCTCAGGATGAGACAGAATGAGCATGCCTGCTGTGCTCAGGCAGCAGGAAATTTTGGTCTATGCTTCCACCATTGGCAGCATTCCCCCGTCCCTTACCGTACACCTTGCACATTTTAACTTAGATAAATAATAAATATCTGCAAACCTTACAGTATTAATAGTTAAATAGTAATTAATAGGGAAATGTTGTTCTCCATCTTCTCCTTACATGTGCTTCCATTCTCTCATTTGGGAGAATCAGATCACAGTAAACTGAGATTCTGATCAAACTCTGATCAGAGAGTCATTTACATTATCAATCTAGTTCTCCTACATGAGATAATCTAAGGTTGTGTGAGCACAGCCTAAGGCTGCTTTCACATAACGATTTTTGCATTTCCGATGCTGTCCGAAAAAAATCGGACAGCATCGGACCGATTTTCGGACCCCATGTATCCCTATGGGGATCCTATCCGAATCGGATGTGCACTAAATGCCATCCGATTTGGTCCGATCCGATTCTGTCCGATTTTATTATCGGTGCTAAAATCGGAGCCAAATCGGATGGCATTTAGTGCACATCCGATCTGACCCGATCCCTATAACATGGGGCCCTATGGAGAAAGGTCCGAGGAAACATCTATGTCTCCTCGGACCCCGTAAAACTGCTCCTAATTAGGAGCACAAGTGTTAAAAAAAAAAAAAGGTTATTCTCACCTCCCCCGAGCCCCCGCCGTCTTCCGCCATCTTCTTCTAGGCTCCCGGTGGCTCCCTCAGGCTGCCGGTGTCAGCAGAGCGTTCCCTCTGCTGTTCAGGACCTGCGGTGATGTCACAGTCACGTGACCGCGGGTTCACCATGGTGAACCCGCGGTCACGTGACTGTGATATCATCGCAGGTCCTGACATCGGCAGCCTGCGGGAGCCACCGGGAACCTAGAGGAAGATGGCGGAAGACGGCGGGGGCTCGGGGAGAGGTGAGAATAACCTTTTTTTTTTTTTTTTTTTTTTTTGCAGCCCGGCGCCGATTTTATGCCGGAATCGGGTGCCTATTTGGCACCCGATTCCAGGCATCAGAAGGGAGCCGATGCTGTCCGATTTATATCGGACAGCATCGGCTCCCTTCAAATCGTAATGTGAAGGTAGCCTTAACCTGAATAATTGAAACAACAAGTGGAAGCATCACTTTGAAGGATTGAGAAAGGTTCACAGTAGCAACTGAAATTTTTGGAGTGCTTCATCAATGTTATGGATTTTGTTTTTCATTTGCTACACATGAATTCAGCAAAATGGCCATAGGTGGTTGCTAAATAGTGAAAAAAAACAATAAAACCTCACTGCTCACTTATATGGCCATTGTGCTGCTTGGTGCCCTCAGTGCATCTTCATTCTGCTATCGATTGTTGCATATCCGGTATCTTCACTATAAGAAAAATGTCTGGGTTTGCTGAGGTTGGGAGTCCCGTTCTAGAGAATAGATACTGGAAATGTGGAATGTGGTGGTGAAAAGTAGAGGTCCTGAGGACACAAACAAGAATTTCTTCAGGTACTACGTGAGTTAGTGTCAGTTTTGCTGTGAGCTGTGCCCAACTGCTGGATGATGTGAAGCTTAGGTGTGACTCACCTAGAATCTCCTCCCCTGGCCTATAAAAAGCCTTCCCTTTCTTCTATCAGATGACATTGATAAAGTTAGATTCTTATTGGTCACTGAGTTGTGAAGATGCATGTGCTGTCATGCTGATGTTTTTCCTGGAGTTTTCTTTCCTTGGGCATAGCGGTGATTCCTGATCCATGGGTGGAGGTAGGGGCTCTCAGCCTAGGGCTTTTCAGGAGCTTAGGAGAAGGGTGGTGACTCGGACCTCTCTACCTTTAGAGGTACCTCCGAGAGCAGGGTGAGCCCTCTGATTGCGTCCACTTACCCCACCATCTGGTTTCCTGATTCCCTCAGGGACAGTAGGTCCTAGCATCTTTTTTAAAAAGAAAAATTAAAACCTATGCGATTTAGAAAATTCAAACTTTGCCAGATGTACTTGTCTCTACTTGCTTCTGTTTTTAATAGTTTTTCTTTATTTATTTTATTTAAGAATGTAAAAATGTTAGTATAGCATGTGATGTTCAGTGGGAAGAGCCATAAACGCAGATATGTACACACTTTGATGGTATATATATATATAATCTCTGCTCAATTTCTCCGGGGTTGATAAAGCAGGACAAGTTGACAGGGCCTGTCCTGCTGTGAATATATGGGATTTATCCTTTTGTTATGCTGTCTGCCATCTGCTGGTGAAAAGTGAGTATCTTCTATGTAATGTTTACCTTTCACCAGCAGATGGCGTATAGCATTGCATATCCGGAGGAATAGATCATTAGTAAAGAACAAGCGCTGATGCCATAAGAAGGAGATTTTAATTTCGTAACTCTATTGTGCGCCTCAGATAGTGTACAACATTTTTTTCTGTATGCAATACTGTTATGTAATGTATGTACATTTGTTATAATGTATTGCTTGTATTGCTTTTCTGGGCTGTAGCCTATTGAATGTCTGTCTTTTAATTGTCTATTAAGCTGTAAGTGATAACAAGCACTATGGGATCAAAAAGTCTAAATATCACCTCTTTTCTTTTTTCCCTGATAGGAGATGTTTTGGGATAATAGAGAACCTAGTAATAAATAATTAATATGTGGAACAGGAGTGACCGGGCATTACAGCTTTCCACTACAGCCGTCCCACTTGACGGCACAATCAGCAATGGAAGACCCAAGATGATTTTCAGCTTCAAAATTTATTCCAGGAATGCACGTGAACATGTGCAGGGAGGGGAGGGAGGACGGACGGTGAGTGTCATTCATTCATTCTTCACTTTTGCTAAATAATTAATATGTGTAGTCCCCTCATGTCATTCCTATTTTAAACTGTTAGCTGTCCCAATAATTGGATGATTGTCGCAGGTCCAAATCCTAAAACTCCTGGAAACTTGCTGTTGGAACAAGGCTGATTTACATTATATATGCATAGACCTGCATATGTGTATATGGGTACCGTTACACACACAGACAACTGTGCAGATATTGTTCTCAGATCTCTGGTTGCAGTGAAATCATAGACACATTGTTCCATTTTGTGGCCGTGTACAAATGGAGCAATGTGTCCATGATTTCACTGCAACCAGAGATCTGAGAACAATCTCTGCACAGTTATCTGTGTGTGTAATGGCGGCTTCACACTGCGGTGTGATCCGGTCCGAGCTGTCAGGGATGAACCTGACAGCCCCAGACTGGATCAGCACACAGAACTGGAGAGCTAATTTGCCCTCCGGTCCAGTGTGCAGCCGCATGCATCTGTAGCTGCTGATAGGTCAGGACTGCGGCGCCGCAGTCCTGACTTATCAGCAGCAGGAGCTGCATGCGGCTGCACACTGGACCGGAGGGCAAATTAGCTCTCCAGTTCTGTGTGCTGATCCAGTCCGGGGCTGTGAGGTTCATCCCTGACAGCTCGGACCGGATCACACCGCAGTGTGAAGGCGCCCTAACAGTACCCTATGGAGTGCTCACATCTGTCTATATTGCCTCACCGAGTGTTATGCGTTTTTTTCATCTGTATGTCATGTATATGGCATGCATTTAACATGCTGGTGTGGTTTTTTTCCTCATCAGTATATCATGTGTTTATAATGCATATGACATGAGTATGACATGCGTTTTAAACATGGTCTTTTCCATGCTGTAAAAAGTTAGAATAGATTCGATCTATCGATCTATCGATCTATCTATCGATCTATCTATCCAATAGGTTGGAGCAGCACGCCTATAGTAATAAGGTGCTCGCAACTATAAGCCGTCCCAACAATGGCTATTCATACATACAGTTCAAAAAGTTGCAGCACTCAGATCCTTCTTGTGTAAAGTTTCCTTTTTTATTGCAGCATGGGCACAACGCGACGTTTCGGGTAATGGTACCCTTCCTCCAGCAGCCTCTGGCTATTGTGGCCAGGATCTTATACACTCCCATATTTTCAATTACTCAAAAGATAAAGACTCCCCATGAGGTTAAGGTGGAGTGGAACACCCCGGAAGGGGGTCACAATAACCTAAGGGTAGGGTTTAGAACGATGGCTGACCCATTAGACAGAAGTAATCGTGTAAATAAATTAACTTAAACACAATATTAACTTCAATTACGGTAAGTAACATTTATATAGAGCAAAAAGCACTTTCATGAGGAGACACTAAGTCACTTTGAGCACGAGGGCACTTTGTATGTGTCCGCAAGAATGAGTAATAAGGATCGCTGAGGTGCTCTGGCTATGGTATAGAGTGACGCCGGGAGAACGCTAGTGCACAGGCATTGAGAGAAAGTGACTGTGCAAGTGTAAGCAACACGCAGACGTCACCGGAGGTAGCCAGGTAACTAATGATGACCCATAAACAAAACATAGTGCGCATGAGAGTGACGCACTTCCGCACGCCGCAGACACATGGGGAGCAAGGGGAAGGAATCATGGCGGAGCCCCTAGCATCAATGAGTGGTAAATACGCCATATACAGTCAAGGGTGGGAGAGATGATTAATATTATGTGCAGCTGAGATGGTTTTTACCCAATTAAGTATAATTTAGTAAGTACACCAAATATGGAGTTATATAGCATTGATATTATTGTAAAATCACTTTGTAAAACACTGAATATTTAGATGTGTAGTAGTAAGTAATTAGCATGAGAAGTATAGCATGTAAGATCTTGTAATTGTCGTAAATGATGTTTGATTAATTGAAAATATGGGAGTGTATAAGACCCTGGCCAAAATAGCCAGAGGCTGTTGGAGAAGGGTAACATTACCCAAAACGTCGCGTTGTGCCCATGCTGCAATAAAAAAGGAATCCGAGTGCCACAACTTTTTGAACTCTATCTATCTATCTATCTATCTATCTATCTATCTATCTATCTATCTATCTATCTATCTATCTATTTTGCCAGTCTCCAGCTTCTTGCTTCCAGGAACACTCATTAAGCTTCATGAATATTCACTGCACTGAAGTACAATGGGCAACCATTGACTGTTGCACTCATACTGCGCCCCCACAATCTGTTCCGGTGTCTGTGCTTGGTTGCCATACACATTAGGATACCTTTACACGGCGCAACCATCACCAGCGATCGGAGGCAACTGAACGTCGCTTGCACATTTTTGACGGTTGATACGATCGCCGATGCCTCATGTACACGCCACAATTGCATCATCAACCTAAGGGAACGTGGTTCCCCGGAAGTTGAAACTGATCCTGCGGGAAACATCCGGTTGAATCCCGTTGACGCTTCACACGCCGCAACCACTAAGGGAATGTGGGCGTGCATGTTCTGCACCGCTAGAACATAGGCGTGACAGAGTTGTGTATTCCGCGCCCCAAACACGCTGATTAGACAACGCAATAGCATCATGATTGGCCAGCCTGCGCAGGAAGGCTGGCTAATACGTGACCCCATTGCAATTGTGTAGTTTGAATGGACAGCTCTTTAAATATGGCGCCTTGTGCAGGGACAGCCAATGGTAACACAGTAGCCCCCACCAATCATCGCTGATGGGGCGCGGTATCCATCACGCTGTGGCACGCCTCTGGGAAATCACTAGGCGACGCAGATTTCATCCCTATCACCCGTTCATACGCCAAAACCAGGGCAATTCACCTTCTGGGTTCGTAGCAAATTGAAGGCAACCATGATGGAAATCCCGATTGCCTCTCAGTTGCTGCACCGCAGTTGTGGAGTGTAAAGGTACCTTCAGTGTATGGCAACCAACCTGTCATCATATGTGTAAAAATAGATAATTAATGGGATAAAAAATGCATAAAGGTCTTCCATATTTTTCATTCTGAGCACAGAGAATGCCACTAGCTATGCAATTCATATTGGCTGAGTATCAAATACGGGGAACCCGTAATTAAATAAATACTTTTAAAAATGGCGGTATGGTGTCCCCTCCAAGGCTGTGCCCACTGAGTGTTTGTGGATGCTGCATTTTTGTTATAGAAATCGCCTACATTTTTAAAAGTCTATGACAACTAATATGCTCATTTTGGGCGTTTTCCTATTAGTCTCCATTTTAAACCACCCAAAAAGCATCAAAAATGGATTGGTATTGCCACAATCCATTTGTGATGCTTTATCTGCGATTTCCGCAGCAAAAACACTGCAATACTCACCCTCCCTGGCGATCCCCCAGTGATGTCTTCCTCCAAGCACTGGCAGAAAGTGTCTATCATTCTTCCAGGACCTGTGCCATGTGACTGGTCATGTGACTCAGGCTGTCACTTGGTGCGCAGGCCCGGTAATGATGATACACACAGCTTCTACTGGTGCATGGAGGAAAAAAATTAACAGGGCTCACAGTGGGCTCACTGGGGAGGGTGAGAAAGTGTGTCTGTCTGTCTCTGTGTATGTCTGTCTGTTTTTGTATGTCCCCTTATTTTTTTGTGCTGCATTTGTAATACACACAAACACAGCACTAATGCAATACAATTTGTGCTGTTTTTATTTTTACACAGCTGCGTTTGTGCAGCTGATAAATGCAGCACAAAATTATATGTCCAGTAGGCGCATAGCCATATAGTTCCCTGCAACACTCAGATGACTGGAAGTGAGTGGCTGAAGGGAGAATGTAACTTCATTTTCTCCCTGTTGCCACTGCTCCGATAAACTGGTTAAACAAGATTTAAACAATATTTATCTGCAGATAACCCCTGTTTTTGCAGGTTAGGCCTTAGCCCTGCTTGCGTTTATAATGGACATGTGCAATCCGAAAAACATTGAATTGCACTTACAGCATTAGTAAACAATGAGGCAGTGTCCATCTGCACATTTTTTCTCAAGCCAAAACGGCACGCGAAAAAAATCGCAGCACACTGTGTTTAGCAGTGAGTCTCATATCACACATCCCATACGAGTCTATGGGTGTGTATGAAACATCGCACTGCACTCAGATGTGACCCGACTGCAGTGTGATATACGCCAAGACAGACAATGGAGGAGGTTAATCTTTCCTGCTCCACAGCTATGCTCCGACCGCAGGTTCAGATCACAGTTGCCTGAGACTCGGCAGGGCCTGAGCCAATAGTCATTAGTAAATCACATCGAATGCCATACACTGGTGGAACCCAGGCGGAACAATAGCATTTTTGCAGGTGACCAATTCCTTTTAAACCCTAATATTTTATTTACATGAAAAGTTAGTAAAGGATTCCAACACAAATAACAATATACTAAAGGTCAGGAGGGAATATATTTCCCACATGTTATATTGTTTATGGAGCTATATAAACAAGTTCTAGTTTTATGACTGTGTCACTAAGGGGCATGGTGGGAACAGTCATTTTTATAATAAACATCTTGTTTGTATCAAAAATAGGTTCACATTCTGTCAACATGTGGAACAGAAACCCAGAGGTTTACTAATTGTATAACTGGAACATATGTTCACACATTAGAACTGTATTCACATATATATCTTTTATGTTTTGCACTCAATAATAAAATCTTCAGGGTTTCTTTTTGCTTTCTTTTCTTTTATAATATAGTAAATATCAGATCACACTTCTATACTCAGCTCTTGGGAAATGACTCAATAAAGGCAGAATAACACATAAAATAGAAGTAGCCACTGCAGCAGCTGTAGATCTCCGAGAATAAGTAGACCCACATTTGTTTGGCCCCATTTGATACTGCTTTCCTATTGATTCTTATGTGCTTGTTTGCAGTTCAAATTTAGTTCATTAAAAAGTTCATCAAAAGGAAAACATTTATAGGATAAAGTCAAAATGTTAGGTATAAAATGTTAGGTATACCTCCCAACTTTTATATAAGTGAAAGAGAGATAAATCATGAGCCCCATTAATTATGGCCATGCCCCTAACCACAACCCGTAGCATCACCCATTTACCATTTTTTTTAAAGACCGGGCATTTTTTAATTTTGCAACTCCAAATATATATATATTTTGTTTTTACTTGTTTTATTTTCAATGCGGCAAAAGGGGGGTGATTTGAACTTTTGTGTTTTGTTTTATTTTTGTCATATTTTTAAAAACTTTTCTCTTCACTTTTTATTGTTCTTACTAATTCCCTTTGGGGATTTGAAGCCTGCACTGATCACTTGTGCTTTACAGAGCCATGCTGATGCATGGCACAAATGATTATCTCTTGTGAATGTCGGGGAGAATCCCAGTAACACAGTAAGCGAGTCGTGACAATGACAGGGGTCATCATCTGACCCTTTGCTACTATGACAACTCATCAACACCCTGCATTGACATCACAAGGCCATCGATGGGGCAGTGAATAGCGTGATCCCCGGTGGCGCGAAGTAGATTGCATTGTCAGAGTTTGACAGCTTGATTTAACGGTAGGAAGTAGGCAGATCTCCAATCCACCCGCGCCTATTAGCTGCACATTTTATCTGATCAGATCAGTTGACATATGTGGGGCAAGATGTCAGCTCAGCAGGTGAGCCCACACCAAAGGGAAGGAAATGACCAATGAAAAAAGCATCTTTGCAGGGGCGTAACAATAGGGATCGTGTCTGTGACGACACCTGGAGGCATTGGGGCCAGCACCCGCCAACCCCAGCACCTACTTCAAATGGATGTGTATCCCTGAAGGTACCTTTACACGCCGCTACAGCAGGGTGCAAACAACTGGGTTTATGAGACAAATGTATCTTGCACCGTCAAATCAACCCGAGGTAGCGGGGTGTAAAGTAGGTTGTTGCCACCCGTCACTTGCGGCACTTGTTTCAGAGCAGTGCTCTAAAACAGGTTGATTTCAACCCGATGGTAACGTCGTCTAAATACGGTAGGGTAAGGTTTTTTCGCCACCTAGATAACTCCCCGGGGCATGACACAGCCTCCGGGAAACCACCCCCCTTCAGCGATCATTGGTGGAAGCTCCTGCGTTGCGATTGGTTGTCGCTGCATAGGGCGGCATATTTAATGAGCTGACCAGTCACACTACACAATTGCTCGAGCGTCATGTATTAGTCAGCCTCCTGCGCTGGCTGGCCAATCATGATGCTATTGCTTTGTCCTATCAGCGTACGAACGTCTCGTAATCCACAATTCTGGCACGCCTATGTGTTGTCCCTGCTGCACCAGGTCCTCCCATATTACCTTCTGTCACGGCGTGTAAATGTGTTAAGGTGCTCTACAGAAGGTAACTTGAGGCACCTGGCGGTGCATCAAGAGGTAGATTAAACCTTCTGTAGAGCACCTTGTAGCGGCATGTAAAAGTGATATCGGGTACCGTTTGCAACAGTTGGTGCGTGCTCATGCACGTGAAGCACCCGGTTGTTTCCACCCTGCTGTAGCGGCGTGTAAAGGTACCTTGAGGGTGTACATCCATGTCACTGTGCGGCAGAGCACACGGTTGCTATGGGGCCCACGTGTCATGGACCACTGGATTTTAGTGCTAGCCCATCTGTCCTGTGCTCCAGCCCATTGCTTTCACTCACCGCCTGCGTTGAATGCATATAGCATGCTGGTGCCGCCTCCTCCACACTCGCAGTAGGCGGCACTTCTGCAATATGTGTTCCACAGTGGAACACATGCTGATACCACCTCCTCCTGTGTTTTCAGTTTTTGCAGCTGAGTTGAGCACTTGAAGAGATGAAAATAGATTTTATTTTTTTTTTTAAATAAGTGAGTACATGGTGGCAAGAGGATTGTGGGAGGAGGAGGAGGGAGGAGCATCATAATATATGGAGAGTTATAAGGCTGCATTATACTATATGGAGGACTATGGGGGTGCATTATGCTATATGAAGGACTATGAGGGTGCATTGTACTGTATGGAGGACTTTGGGAGTGCATTATACTATATGGAGGACTATGGGGGTCCATTATACTGATAGGATGTTTAGATTGTGAGCCCCAATGGGGACAGTGTGTTGCAAAAGTATGCAAAGCGATATGGAATTATTATAGCTATATAAATAAATATTATTATTATTATTATTATTGTTATTATTATTATTATTATACTATATGGAGGACTATGAGGCTGCATTATGCTATATGGAGGACTATGAGGCTACATTATATTGCATGGAGGACTATGAGGCTGCCATATACTGTATGGAGGGCTATGAGGCTCTATTATGCTATATGGAGGGCTATGAGGCTATATTATACTGTATGGAGGACTATGAGGCTGCATTATTCTATACAGAGGGCTATAAAACTGCATTATACTGTATGGAGGGCTATAAGGCTGCATTGCACTATATGAAGGATAATGGGGTTTCATTATAATAATTGGAGGACGATGAAAGTGGGAGGAGGACCATATAAACAAGGATGAAGGATATTAATACAGGGAGGGGGTAAATTTTTGAGTCTATATAGGTTGTAGATAGGGATGGGCGAATCTACTCGTTAGGACTCGTTACACTGCGAGTAGTAGTGGACTCGCAGGACTCGGTACTCTGCGAGTTTCCAAGCGATTACTCGCACAGTAAAGAGTCCAATGAAAATCAATGGCAATCTGGTAGTTTAACATTAAAACCGGATTGTTCCTGTCCTCAATCCGGTTTCATAGACATAATTGTTAAATTTAACCGCATTAACCCGAATTGTCACAAACCGAGACAATCCGGTTTCAATCTATATATTTTAACTAGAAAGATCATGCAGCATGCTATATGCTTCTACGAGGATTCAGAATGTGCAGGACTCACCTTAATTAACAGTTGCACGCAGCTTAAATAGGGAGCTCCGAGTCCTGCCTGAGTCCTGTGGCTCACTCACTGAGTTAGCACACACAATGTCGTCGGGATAGTGGGGAATGGTCACTGTCAGCTTGTTCTGCAGCACAGCCGCAGTATGGATTTTGGACTTTGGGAACCGGGCAGGTTTTTTTCACCTGGTTTGCATCGAACCAGGGAAATCCGGTTTATAAACATTTCTTGTATTGTACCCAAAACCGGATTGTTCCGATTCGGGCCAAGCCGGTCACATTTAATATTTCTGTGTATGGAACCAGATTGAACCGGATTGAACCAGATTGCTACAATCCGGTTTCACAATAAATCTTTATGCTTTTTAGCGACAGCTTCTAAACTATGATTAAATGAATTGCAGGTTGTTCCTCTGCTGCCAGACCTCTTTTTTCTCTTTATGGGGTCCAGCAGCAGAGGAATTACTCGCAATTACTCGCTTCCCCATTCATTTACATTGGACTCGCTAGACTCGAAACGAGTAGCGAGTCCCGGACACGGACTCGTTAGGGTCTAGCGATTCCGAGTAATTTAGGATTCGCCCATCCCTAGTTGTAGAATGTTACATGGGGCCCATACATCTGACCGTGTGCGCAGGGGGGAGGCCTAAGTCTAAATTTTGCAATGGTCTTTAGAGTACAGTCACTTTAACATATGGCATCCAATCTGAGAGCATCAGATGCTACATGCTAATGACACTCTGCTCATGCTCTGCTGGGAGTGTGACTGAGTGTCATTTGCTTGTGATCACAGCTGTGGAGGAGAGGGAGAGTTTAATCACCCCAATTGCCAGCCTTGGGGTATATCGCACTGCACTTGGATGATATCTAATTGTAGTGCGATGTTTCACACACACTCATAGACTTGTATGGCCTTATTATGTGCAGCCTCGTATCTCTCCATATACTGCAGTATTATATATGCAGCCATATATGTGAACCCCTCCATAATTCCTCTGGCCGTAGTGCACTCACTTATTTAAATAAAAAATTCTGTACTTACCTCTCCTTGTTCCATCGCTACTTCGGCGGTCTCCACTTGCAAAAACTGAGGATTCAAGACTCAGGAAGAGGAAGAGGTGCCAGCCTGCGCTCCACTATACACTGCATAAAGCAGGAAGTGGGAGGAGGTGGCACCAGCCTGTGTATGCGTTCCACAGTGGAAGGCACAAAGAAAGCTGGCAGGTCAGAGGAAGAGAGGGGCGGGAGCAACAGTGGGAAGTAGGAGGCTTCCCTCCCCTCCTCTTCCTAACACATGGGCCCTAAGGCGGCCTGTGCTGCCGCGCTGTCACATGGATGTGTATCCTCGAGGACACACATCCATGTGAAGTGGTCGCCCACCGCTGCGATCAGCGGGCGCAGAAGGCAGCTGGAGGGGCGGGCCTCTTATAGGTGTGGACTCCGTCGCAGCCGCAACCCCTGCTACCACGATCATTGTGCCAATGGCTGGGCGGAGGAGACTCACTGAGCAGTCCCCATCTTCTGGCTGGAGGGACAAGTTAGGTTCGGGGTGGAGAAAGAGTTAGTGAGAGTGAGAGGAGAAGAAGAGCAACAACATGGCGAGGTGAAGGAGTGACTTCTAGGAGAAGTAGGGAGCTGGGGAGAGATCAGGACTATGCTCCAGTCTCAAAGACCCCGAATCTACAATCCCTATCCGGGACCAAGTGTCTTTCGGTCCGCGCCGCTGCTCCAATAAGTACCAGAAACACTGGAGTGTTTTGAAACAAGAAATCTTCAGGTTTTTTTTCCGACGCGTTTCGGAGCTAACACCCAGCTCCTTCCTCAGGGAATGACCACAACAAACACTACGGAAGCCTCAGCGTAGGAGACCTAGGTACTGCAGGGGCCTCTAACTGATCATAAGCGCTGTAGGCCTCCTGGCCATGGGGTCACCTTTTGGCAAAGATTTTGCTCTCCCTAGACAGCTCCTTACGCCAACTCCACTCACCCCATTGATGTTGTGTACCTGGTTTGGGTTGTTTTGGCCTACTCTTCACCCTTCTGTACACTGACATTGGTTACATTTTGACATTTTAAACGTATTTACATTTCCCACATTTTACCGCTTATTCTCTGTATCTGAGTGGTGGATTTCCCAAATTGACACATGTTGATCTACGTACTGCTAGTGTATGACTAGAGTCAGTGGGTCTATGTGTCACAGGTAAACTGGGTAATAATCTGCGACCACTTGATCTCACAGCAGGAATGGCAGGTACACTGATTGCAGGATTCTCTGGCTCTGCTACAACGGGTTTTTCTTCTGCTCTTGGTTCTTCAACTGGTTGTGGGAACATCAACATGGGTATTAGGTAGGTACCTTCTATTTGAGGCCAATCTGCGGGTAATTCTCCAATAAGTGTTTGGACTGTCTTTGGCTCCTCTTTTTCAGGTTCTGGACAAGGAACATTTTCTTTTGGTTGTAACTGTTGAGGGCACTTGTTTAAATGATCTCTGGACACTGTTGCTGTTATTTCTCTATTATCTTTGCTGATCAGACATGTTTTCTGGTTGTCAAAACCGGATGGTAATACAGTGTATGGTTCTTCTTCCCATTGATCATCTAACTTGTGCATTCTTCTTTTCCTTTTCAAAACCAATTCACCTGGTGTTAAGGGTGTTCCTTGTGCACTTTTGTTAAAGTTGGTCTCTTGTTTTTCTCTGGATTTCACCAGACTTCTCTCAACACATTCTTGTATTTTCTTGTATTGTTCTGTTCTTCTAGTATCCCAATCTGCATCTGAGGTGTTTTCTTCAGGAACTACAATGCCCATTTCAAAGTCTACTGGCAATTTTCCTGGTCTTGCTCTCATGAGGTATGCAGGGGTGCAATTTGTTGAGCTTACTGGGATGTTGTTGTAGATGTCAACAAGTTCTGGTAACTTCTCTGGCCATCTGTTTTGCTCTTCTAAGGGCAGAGTTTTCAGCAATTCTATTACCACGTGATTCATCTTTTCGCACATTCCGTTGGTTTGGGGATGTTAAGGTGTGGTACAAATTTTCTTGCATCCGTATAAGTTACAGAACTCTTGAAATACTTCAGCTTCAAAGGCAGGACCTTGGTCTGTCAATACCTGTTCTGGGTACCCGTGTGGTCTGCAGAAATAGGCTTCAAAGTTTCTTGCTTCTATTTGAGCTGTTAAGTCTTTTACCGGAGCTACAACAAGGAATCTGGGGTAGTGGTCCACCATGATAAGAACATAGGTATAGCCTGATCTGCTGGGTGTGAGTTTGATGTGATCTAAGGCTACCAGTTCTAATGGCTGTTTAGTGATGATAGGCTGTAGTGGTGCTTTCTGGCTGTTACAGTCTTCTCTTCTTAATGAGCATGGTCCACAATTCTTACACCATTTCTCTATGGTAGACAACTTGCCATAACATTTCATGTGTTCTAGGGTTGATTATCACATCTGCACAATTGACCTTGATAGATGAATAACCTGCTTTGTTCTTTCCACAGGTATTGGGCCTCTGGTGGAGCATTCTTTTCAAGTTGGGAATCCGGTTGGGTTACTAGCTTCTTTACTAGGCTCACTGCTGGATCACTGTCTTGTGTCTCTTTCCATCCATAGTGAGGCAAGGGGTTTAGTGCAAGAGTCTGAAGGATCTGGTAGATATGATCTTCAGTCATTTTCGATTTACTACTTTTATGGAAGTCTGGGAGCTCTATTTCCTCCAAGTCATCTACCTCCTCTTCAAGTCCTTGCAAACGTACTTGAGGGTTTCTGGAGAGGGCATCAGCATTTGCATTGTTATGGCCTGCTCGGTGCTTGATGTCATAGTTTGATGTCATAGTCATAGTTTGATAGTTCGGCCATCCAGTGTTGCTTCAATGCACCAAGCTTCGCGGTATCCAAGTGTGTTAATGGATTATTGTCCGGTAAATTTTGAAGCTGCGAGTTAATGCTTGAACTGCTCGGTTGTAGCCCAGACCAAGGCCAGGAACTCCAACTTAAAGGAACTGTAGTTTTCCGGGTTCCTCTCTATGGGTCGAAGTTTTGTGCTGGCGTAGGCAATTAATCTTTCCTTGCCATCTTGTATCTGGGATAGTACTGCTCCCAGGCCTACATTGCTTGGATCGGTGTAGAGGACGAATGGTAGGTTATAATCGGGATAAGCCAGGATTTCCTCAACAGTCAGAGCCTGCTTCATCTGTTGGAAGGAGTCTTCTTGTTCCTTTCCCCATTCCAAGTGGTGGTTCTGAAGATCTTCTCTTTTTAGTTTGGCCTACCAGAATATCTTGTAGGGGCGCTGTCATCTTTGTGTAGCCCTTAATGAATCTTCTGTAGTACCCAACCAAACCTAAAAATTGACGTACCTCGCTGACGGTGGTTGGCCTCTGCCAGTCCTGGATAGCTGTCACTTTTTCCATGTCTGGTGCTATTCCATCTGCGCTGACCACATACCCGAGGTATTGGACTTTTGGGTTTCAGCAGGTGACTAGAGATGAGCCACCACCCTAATGTTCGAATTCCATTCAATTCGTCGAATTTGAGATTTGTTCGTCGAATGTTCGACGAACAACGTGAACCCCATTGAAATCAATGGCAGGCTACAGAAAACACATAGAAAACACCTTCAAAGGGCTCCAAAAGCTGCCAAACTACTCAGAATGGACAACAAACACCACAAAAAGTGACAACAATTCAAACACAGTACAAATAGTCACCGGCTAAGTGGATTAAGTTTTCTACATTAAGTAAAAAGAGGTGGAAGAGTAAAAGGAGAATGAGACACAGGTATGGACATGTCACACCCTTCTTAAATCATGTAAAAAATAGCAATGAGACTCCAACTAGAATTCTTACTCCTTTCAAAGGGTCACACCTACAGCAAAATGACATCAATTCTCCCAGACCCAAAATTGCTGAATGGCCCAGCTTGTCACAGTCTGGAACAGGACCTGCCCTAGCATTTCAAGGTTAAACCTTGCTCAGCAACTAAACGTTTTGTGGAGTATTACAGTAAAAACTACAAAGGTAGGTCAGTGACCTGAATAGGCCTAGTGGGCCGGATCCCCTCGAAGATCATGCAAGCGCTCCCGTCAATGTTATGCCCCGCCACACACAGGTGGGACCACCATTAGTTTTTTGGAGTACTACATGAATTCACAGAGAGGTAGGTCAGAGACCTGTGTTTGTGCCTAGTAGGCCGGATAAAGTCAAAGCTTGTGCAAGCGTTCCCATAAAAGTCATGCCCCGCCACACACTGGTGGGACCACCATTAGTTTTGTGGAATACTATAGAAAAAACAGAGAGATACGTCAGAGACCTGTTTGTGCCTAGTAGGCCGGATAAAGTCAAAGGGAACCTGTCACTGAATATTAGAGATGATCCACCAGCCTAGTGTTCGAATTCGATTCGGTTTGTCGAATTGGGGGTGTGTTTGTCGAATGTTCGTCAAACACCGTCGAATATCATTGAAAACAATGGCAGGAGAAAACAAACACATATAAACACATAGAAAACACATAGAAAACAACTTCTAAGGTGTCCAAAAGGTGACAAACCTCTCAGAAGATACAACAAACACATGGAAAAGTGACAAGTACATATAAAAACGCAAAAAGAAAAGAGATGGACGAGTAAAACGAGGAGGAGACACAGATATAGGCATGTCATGCCCTTCGAAAATCCGTTTTTACTCCAGTATTTGTAAGGCATCATGCACACGATGAGTATTGCTTGATTTTTACATTGGTTTCTGTAAGGCCACGTTCAGACAATGAATATTGCTTGATTTTTACTTCAGTATCTGTAAGGACACATTCAGACGATGAGTATTTCTTGATTTTTACTTCAGTACGTGTAACGCCACGTTCAGACGATAAGTATTTTGTGATGTTTTTCCTCACTATCTGTAAGACCTTGTGCAGACGATGAGTATTGTCACATTTAGGGGACTACAAGTAGAGTCTCCCTTTTTTCCAAAAATTTGGGCACAGACACCACTTAAGTGGCATCAATTGCACCATAGTTGCAAACTTTAATGGTTACTTTTAGGTAAAAATCCACAAGGCTTTAGTCTCCCCAGAATGACACAGGGGTAGAAAAGTCCTTGCGGATCCATGCCTTGTTCATCTTTATGAATGTTAGTCTGTCCATATTCTGGGTGGACAGACGCATGCGCCTTTCTGTCAGCACACCACCAGCAGCACTGAAGACACTTTCTGAGAGAACGCTGGCTGCCGGGCACAACAAGATCTCCAAGGCGTGAGTGGTGAGCGCAGGCCATTTTTCCAGGTTGGAAGCCCAAAATGAGCAAGGCTCCTGTTCCCCAGTCATTGCATTGATGTTAAGTTGGAGATACTCGTGTATCATCCGTTCCAGGTGTTGACTATGTGTCAGACTTCTCGTGTCTTCAGGCCTTGAAAATGATGGTCTGAAAAAATCTTGAAACGAGGCCACAAAATTGCTGGTACCACCACCAGCTACGGTGTTACTGGTACAGTGTGAGTGATGATGACGCGACAGTCCCACGGTTGACAATTGGAACTGTGAGATTCACTCTGTCTACTACTACCACTGGTGGTTTGTGGAAAAGACGATCTGAGATTATGTATCAGCTTCTGCTGATAGTCCTGCATGCGTGAGTCCCTTTGTATGGCAGGAATTATTTCAGCAAATTTACTCTTGTACCGGGGATCTAATAGTGTGGCAATCCAATAGTCTGCATTACTCCTAATTCGCACAATCCAAGGGTCATGTTGCAGGTAGTGCAGCAAGAAGGCGCTCATGTGTCTTGCCCTCCCAGGAGGACCAAGTCCTTGTTGTGTTGGTGGTGGGGAGGTGAGAATGATGCTTCCTTCCTCTGCCCTCTCCCCCCAAGCTCGCACAACAGAAATGTCATCAAGGTCTCCCTCATCTACTGACTCTTGAATGCCCATCGCCAGTTCATCCTCCATTTCTTCCTGGGCTCCTGCACTTCCTGAAGAGGTTGGTTGCTAACATGCGTCCTCATGAATGCCTCTCCACCACCCTCCCATGCCTGCTGTCTTGGTGCTGCCGACTGTGAGGATCTTGCAGATGTTGTCATCCCTTCCGCATAGAACTCCTCCTGTACTTCCTCAACCTCCTCTTGTCCCACCACCTGACTCCGAATATTGTTTAGAGTGAGCTCCAGCATGTAGATGACCAGAATAGTCATGGTGATAATGGCATCGTCAGCACTAAACATCTTCGTTGCCATCTCAAAACTGTGCAGAAGGGTGCATAGGTCCTTGATCTAACACCACTCCTGCAGCGTGATCTGCCCCACCTCTGGATCTCGTTGGCCTTGGCTATACGTCATAATGTATTGCACCAGCGCCTCGGCGGTGCTGCCACAGTCGCTGCAACATGTGCAGAGTAGAATTCCAGCATGTCGGCACATCGCATTTCAGCCGGTGAACGGGCAAGACGAAAGACTCCTGGAGCGAAGCGAGTCGTTGAGCTGCAGGATGTGAACGCCGGAAGAGAGCACACAGTGACCGTGTCCTCTGCAGAAGCCCATTTAGGCTAGTGTGTCAAAAATTGCTGGACGACCAGATTCAACACGTGAGCCATACAAGGCACGTGTGTGATATTGCCCCGGCGAAGGGCCGCACCCAGGTTTGCAGCATTGTCGCACACGGCCTTCCCTGGCTGCAGGTTGAGCGGAGACAACCATTGCTGAAACTCGGTCGCCAGAGCTGACCACAACTCATCAGCTGTGTGATTCACATTCCTAGGCATTACAAGGTAAAGACCACCTGATGGTGTTGAGCCCTGCAGCCAGCATAGTAGGGAGGTGTGCAGGATTCCTTCGGTGCAGTTACAACATGGGTGGCATTACCAGACAGGCTTTGGGCGGAGGTGGAGGACCAAGACGAGGTTGAGGAGGCAGAAACAGTGGAGGAACTTCTACCTACAGAGGATGGACGCACAACTCGTGGGGATGGCAAGACTTGGACAGCAGACCTTTCTCCAGCGCTCACCATAATTAACCAATGCCCAGTCAGCGACATGTAACGCCCCTGTCCATGCTTACTGGTCCAAGTGTCTGTGCTGAAATGCACCCTGTCACACACAGAGTTTCTCAAGGAAGTGGTGATGTTGTCTGCGACATGCTGGTGTAGCGCAGGCACACCTTTCTTGGAGAAGTAGTGGCGACTGGGTATCTGGTACTGGGGCACTGCAACGGACATAAAGTCTCGAAAATCCTCTGTGTCCACCAGGCGGAAAGGCAGCATTTCTGAAGCCAACAGCTTGCAGATGGTGAAATTCAAGCGCTTAGCTTTCTCATGGCTAGGAGGAAATGGCCTTTTACTTGTCCACATCTCAGGGACGGAGGGCTGGCTGCTGTGCTGAGACACAGTTGAGTATGGTGTCCCTGGCAAACTGCTGGTTTGGGAGGGAGGTGCAGGCGAATATGTAATGTTGTCTTCATCCAAAGGTGGTGCTCTTGATGTCTGAGAGAGCTCAACACCAGCAGCATTGTTCACTTGAAAACCAAGTGACGACCTGCCAATCACACTGCCTGGTGCGGGTAAAGAGGTGGTAGGTGTACGTCCAAAAGCATGTGTGACAACTGATCCCACAGTCACAGAAGATGAAGAGCACACGGATACACTTGATGGGGCAGACGGTGGTAGGCCCGCCCCGCTAGCCCGCATTCTAGCACTGTGAGCTTCCCACTGCGACTTGTGCTTCATAGCCATGTGGCGGTTCATACATGAAGTACTCAAGCTAATGCCAAAAACGGACCAAGGGCTTATGTGTGACCTTTAGCCTTACTTTGGCTGGAAGATTGTCTTTTTTCAGCAGATGGTAATGTAGCTTCAGCATCTACCCCACAAACTTTTATTTCCCTTTCCACCACGCCTACTCCCATTTCCACTAGCAGCAGGCCTTTTGCCACTCATTTTGTATGTGAAAAAATTGGGAGCAGTACAGTTGTTTTACAAAACAAAGGTGACTGTCAAGCAGAGGTAATTGAACCAAAACTGCTACTAGGCCCAAAGTGAGACCTGGGCAAGGTGCAGTTAAAAATTAGTAGGAAGTACACTGGCACTGTAGTAGATTGTATTACAAGTAGCCTACACTAATAGTTTTTGTCATGCTGCGACTTGACCAGAAGTCAGATGTGGCCAAGCTGCAGTTAAAAATTAGTAGGACGTACACTGGTGGTGTAGTAGATTGTATTACAAGTGGCGTACAGTAATAGTTTTTGTCACGCTGCGACTTGACCAGAAGTCAGATGTGGCCAAGGTGCAGTTAAAAATTAGTAAGAAGAACACTGGTGGTGTAGTAGATTGGATTACAAGTGGCCTACACTAATAGTTTTTGTCACGCTGCGACTTGACCATAAGTCAGATGTGGCCAAGGTGCAGTTAAAATTTAGTAAGGAAGTACACTGGTGGTGTAGCTTTTCACAAGTGGGCTACACTACTGTGTAAATCACACTGCTACTAGTCCGAACAAATTGCTGAGACTAGCAGCAGCTAAAAAATGCCTACTTAAGACAGGTGGTGTAGCTTTCTTACCAGCAGTGCTACACTACCTGCCCTAAAGGACTCCCAGAGCTAGATGTGGCCAGATGCTGTGAAAAAGACTTGTACAACACTCTGGCACACACCTGCCTGGCAAAAACTAATAGGGACTGCTCTAACCTAGCCCAAAGGGCTGTAATTAAAACTAGTCCCTGCTTCTATGAAGTAGATCTGAAAAAGGGCTGTTACAGACCTAGTCCCTAGTCCCTACCCCCTACTCCTATGATGCAGCTCTTACAAGAGCTGATTCTGCTAACATTCGCACCCTCCCCCAGCCCCTACTCCCTAAACCTATCTATCTAACTATGCATTAGCTCTGTAGCTGAATGGGATAGTAGAATTCTGAGTTTTGACTGTGTGGCGCCCACAGGAGCAGCAATGACACACAGCTACAGCAATGAGCAAATGGTGGCGATTAAGAAAATGGTCGGATCTTATAGGGCAAGGACATGTGACATACACCACCAATGATGCCGGACATTGCTTGTGCAAAACATGCCCTTTACTGTGTTTCACTGTTATTGGCTCAAAGCCTGCACTGCCCCACTCTACATGCGGTCTGGAGAAGAAAAAAAAGACCTCCATCACTTCAGCAGCACTGATCTGAACCCCGCCCCCCCTTCCCCCCCGCACACTATACACTGAAAATGGATATTTACCCCTTAAGGACCGAGTCACTTTGCAGCTTAATGACCAGACCATTTTTTGTAATTCTGACCACTCTCCCTTTATGAGGTAATATCTCTGGAACGCTTCAACGGATCCTAGCGATTCTGAGATTGTTTTTTCGTGACATATTGGGCTTCATGTTAGTATTAAATTTAGGTCGATAATTTTTGCGTTTATTTGTGAAAAAATAAAAAATTTGGCAAAAATTTTGAAAATTTAGCAATTTTCAAATTTTTAATTTTTATTCTGCTAAACCAGAGAGTTTTGTGCCACAAAATAGTTAATAAATAACATGTCCCACATGTCTACTTCACATCAGCACAATTTTGGAAGAAAAAAAAAAATTTGTTAGGACGTTATAAGGGTTCAAAGTTCATCAGCAATTATTCATTTTTCCAGCAAAATTTACAAAACCAATTTTTTAGTGACCACATCACATTTGAAGTCCCTTTGAGGGGTGTACATGACAGAAAACACCCAAAAGTGACACCATTCCAAAAACTGCACCCCTCAAGCTACTCAAAACTATATTGAAGAAGATTATTAACCCTTCAGGTGCTTCACAGGAACTAAAATAATGTTGAAGGAAAAAATGGACATTTTAATTTTTGTAACAAAAATGTTCTTTTAGCCTCAATTTTTTCATTTTCACATGGGCAACAGGATAAAATGCATCCTAAAATTTGTTGGGCAATTTCTCCTGAGTACACCGATGCCTCATATGTGGTCATAAACCACTGTTTGGGCGCACGGCAGGGCTCAGAAGGGAAGGAGCGCAATTTGAATTTTAGAGCCAATTTTCCGTTCAAAAAGTGAAATGGCGCTCCTTCACTTCTGAGCCCTGCCGTGCGCCCAAACAGTGGTTTATGACCACATATAAGGTATCGGTGTACTCAGGAGAAATTGCCCAACAAATTTTGGGATGTATTTTATCCCTTTGCCCATGTGAAACTGAAAAAATGTAGGCAAAAAGAATTTTTTTGTGAAAAAAAAGTGTTTTTATAATTTTTATGAATGAATTTGTGAAGCATCTGGGGGTTCAAAGTGCTCACTATGCATCTAGATACCTTCCTTAGGGGGTCTAGTTTCCAAAATGGGGTCATTTGTGGGGGAGCTCCAATGTGGAGACACACAGGGACCCTCCATACGCGACATGGTGTCCGCTAACAATTTGAATGGAAAATGAGCTCAAATTGTTAGCGGACACCATGTCGCGTTTGGAGGGTCCCTGTGTATCTCCACATTGGAGCTCCCCCACAAGTGACCCCATTTTGGAAACTAGACCCCCGAAGGAACGTATCTAGATGCATAGTGAGCACTTTGAACCCCAGATGCTTCAGAAATTCATCCGTAAAAATGAAAAAGCACTTTTTTTTCCACTAAAAAATTATTTTTTCATTATTACGGATCAATTTGTGAAGCATCTGGGGGTTCAAAGTGCTCACTATGTACCTAGATATGTTCCTTTGGGGGTCTAGTTTCCAAAATAGGGTCACTTGTGGGGGAGCTCCAATGTGGAGACACACAGGGACCCTCCAAACGCGACATGGTGTCCGCTAACAATTTGAGCTCATTTTCCATTCAAATTGTTAGCGGACACCATGTCGCGTTTGGAGGGTCCCCGTGTGTCTCCACATTGGAGCTCCCCCACCAGTGACCCCATTTTGGAAACTACACCCCCAAAGGAACATATCTAGATGCATAGTGAGCACTTTCTACCCCCAGGTGCTTCACAAATTGATCTGTAAAAATGAAAAAAGAAAATTTGTGTGGAAAAAAAAAGTGCTTTTTCATTTTTATTGATGAATTTGTGAAGCATCTGGGGGTTCAAAGTGCTCACTATGCATCTAGATATGTTCCTTAGGGGGTCTAGTTTCCGAAATGGGGTCACCTGTGGGGGAGCTCCAATGCGGAGACATACCGGGGCCCTCCAAACGCGACATGGTGTCCGCTAACAATTTGAATGGAAAATGAGCTCAAATTGTTAGCTGACACCATGTCGCGTATGGAGAGCCCCTGTGTGTCTCCGCATTGGAGCTCCCCCACAAGTGACCCCATTTTGGAAACTAGACCCCCAAAGGAACATATCTAGATGCATAGTGAGTACTTTGAACCCCCAGATGCTTCACAAATTGATCCATAATAATGAAAAAATAAATTTTTTGTGGGAAAAAAAAGTGCTTTTTCATTTTTACGGATGAATTTCTGAAGCATATGGGGGTTCAAAGTGCTCACTATGCATCTAGATACGTTCCTTAGGGGGTCTAGTTTCCAAAATGGGGTCACTTGTGGGGGAGCTCCAATGTGGAGACACACGGGGACCCTCCAAACGCGACATGGTGTCCGCTAACAATTTGAATGGAAAATGAGCTCAATTTGTTAGCGGACACCATGTCGCGTTTGGAGGGTCCCCATGTGTCTCCACATTGGAGCTCTCCCACAAGTGACCCCATTTTGGAAACTAGACCCCCAAAGGAACGTATCTAGATGCATAGTGAGCACTTTAAACCCCAGGTGCTTCAGAAATTCATCCGTAAAAATGAAAAAGCACGTTTTTTTTCCACAAAAAGTTTCTTTTTTCATTTTTACGGATCAATTTGTGAAGCACCTGGGGGTTCAAAGTGCTCACTATGCATCTAGATATAATCCTTTGGGGGTCTAGTTTCCAAAATGGGGTCACTTGTGGGGGAGCTCCAATGTGGAGACACACAGGGGCTCTCCATACGCGACATGGTGTCCGCTAACAATTGGAATTGTTAGCGGACACCTTGTAGGATATGAAGAGCCCCTATGTGCCTAAACATTGGAGCTCCCCCACAAGTGACCCCATTTTGGAAACTAGACCACCCAAGGAACGTATCTAGATGCATAGTGAGCACTTTGAACCCCAGGTGCTTCACAAATTGATCCGTAAAAATGAAAAAAGAAACTTTTTGTGGAAAAAAACGTGCTTTTTCATTTTTATGGATGAATTTGTGAAGCATCTGGGAGTTCAAAGTACTCACTATGCATCTAGATACGTTCCTTCGGGGGTCTAGTTTCCAAAATGGGGTCACTTGTGGGGGAGCTCCAATGTTCAGGCACACAGGGAGGGGCTCTCCATACCCGACATGGTTTCCGCTAACAATTGGAGCTAATTTTCTATTGAAATTGTTAGCGGACACTATGTCGCATATGGAGAACCCGTGTGCCACCAGCACAAGGGCAACTGGTAGAGTTGGGGTACAGCACCAGAAAATGCCGCCTCTAATGAATGCGCTATTTTCTTGGGTGGCTGTGGGTTGAAATTTGCAGCGTGGGGGACCCACAACATTTGAGTCTCTCCACGCTGAGGATTCCAGTCAGCCAGCTACCAAGTTGTACATGGCTGGCTACAAATACAGCGAAGGCTTTATTTTATTTCTAGAACTAATTCTAGAAAAAAAAATGACGTAGGGCTCCGCCATATTTTTGGTCCAGCCAGGTACAACTTGGCAGCTACAGACTGCCAGCAACCCCCAGCTGCCTCGCTGTACCTGGCTGCAACCAAAAATACAGCGAAGCCCATTTTTTTTTATTTCTAGAACTAATTCTAGAAAAAAAAATGACGTAGGGCTCCGCCATATTTTTGGCCCAGCCAGGTACAACTAGGCAGCTGGGGGCTGGAATCCTCAGCATGGAAAGGCCCAAGCGTTCTGGGCCCCCCATGCTGCGAATTGCAGCCCGCAGCCGCTCCAGAAAATGGCGCATTCATTGAAGCGCCATTTTCTGGCGCTGTACCCATGCTCTTCCAGTTGCCCTGGTGCCGGTGGCGAACTGGGTAATAAAGGGGTTAATGCCAGCTTTTTATTGGCAGCTGGCACTAAGCCCGAGATTCATAATATAGGGCCAATGTTAGACCCGCCATTAGGAATCTCTGGTAAATAGTCAGAAAATACACACATAGAAAAATCTTTTTATTTGAAAAAAAAACACAAACAAAATTCGGACTCCATCTTTATTATGAAGATCCGACGTAGTCCACAACGAAGGTCCCACGACGCTCGATTGCCTCCGACGTAGTCCACAACGAAGGTCCCACGACGCTCGATCGCCTCTGCTCAATCCAGAGACTGCAGCAAGGGATCAAGTGTCCTCTTCCTACAGTCTCAGGGGTCAGAGTTATGGTGCACTGTATGACAATGATCAGTTATACAGTGCACCATGACTATGATCCCAGAGACTATAACAAGAGGACACTTGATCCCTTGTTGCACCCATCCATCCACTTATGCACCCATCATCCACGCACGCACATCCACGTATGCACATCCACGCATGCACACATCCACGCACGCATGCTGACATCCACGTACATCCACACACACATCCACGTACATCCACATCCACGTACGCACACTTCCACGCACGCACATTCACACACGCACATCCACGTACGCACATCCACGCACGCACATCCACGTACGCACATCCACGTACGCACATCCACGTACGCACATCCACGCATGCACACAACCACGCACACACATCCACACATGCATATCCACGTACGCACATCCACGTACGCACATCCACGTACGCACATCCACGTACGCACATCCACGTACGCACATCCACGCATGCACACAACCACGCACACACATCCACACATGCATATCCACGTACGCACATCCACGCACGCACATCCACGTACGCACATCCACGTACGCACATCCACGCACGCACATCCACGTACGCACATCCACGTACGCACATCCACGTACGCACATCCACGTACGCACATCCACGCATGCACACAACCACGCACACACATCCACACATGCATATCCACGTACGCACATCCACGTACGCACATCCACGTGCTGACATCCACGCATGCACATAACCACGCACACACATCCACACAAGCACATCCACGCACGCACACATCCATCCATCCACCCATCCATCCATCCACCCACCCATCCATCCATCCATCCACCCATCCATCCACCCATCCATCCATCCATCCATCCATTCATTCATTCTTTCATTCATTCTTTCATTCATTCATACTTACCCAGCGATGAGGAGGAGCCCCTGAGAAGAGGAGGAGCCACACTGCAGAGGAGGCCCGACGGTGCGGGCGGGTGCACCGAGCGTGCAGCCCGCCGGGATAGGTGAGTGGGGCTGGGGACCGGGGACCGGGGGCTGGGGACCGGGACCAGCAGGGAGGAGGAGGAGGAGGAGGGGGCCCTGCAGCTTCGTCGGCGGGCGCACAAGCCCGCCGGCAGCCAAACAATGCAGGGTGGAGGGCGGGGATGGACGGGAGACAGGGGGGCTGCACAGGGGACGGGGACAGGACACAGGGGGCTCAGGGCACGAGGGGGGGCTACAGGACACGGGGAGCTGGACACAGGGGGCGGGGACCGCACACAGGAGGGGCTGCACAGGGGACGGGGACCGCACACAGGAAGGGCTGCACAGGGGACGGGGACCGCACACTGGAGGGGCTGCACAGGGGACGGGGACAGGACACAGGAGGGGCTGCACAGGGGACGGGGACAGGACACAGGGGGCTCAGGACACAGGGGGGGGGCTACAGGACACAGGGGGAGCTGGACACAGGGGGCTGGGACAGGACACAGTGTGAGCTGGAGCATCAGCTCATGGCCGGCGGCTGCGGTGCAACCCGCCCGCAGATAAGAGTGATTGCGGTGGGGGAGGGGGGTGAAGGGGTTAACAGGGGTGCCCACACCTCTGCCCCTAACCCTTGGCTGTCACTGACAGCTTTTAGATTTAAGCTGTCACTGTTCGTTTAGGAGCAGTGACAGTTCAAAGCCATGACGAGTATACTCGTCATGATGCGGGAACTGACATCTTTTCATGACGAGTATACTCGTCATTGGTCGTAAAGAGGTTAAGATTGAAGATCAGTATTAGTGTTAAAAGCCAGGTATGCTTTTGGTGAGTAAAGCGTTATCGAACATAACCTCGAACTGCCGAATTTGAAGCTAATTGTTCTAATTCGACGAATGACTCGAACGCCGCCCAAAACAGGTCGAATTTGAGATTGGCGAACATTTCAAATCGAACATCACTCATCTCTAATAAATATTTGTGCTGGGAATGTTGGAGCTTGGGGGTAGTGAAATAGGGAAAGGATTAGTGGAGCAATTACTGTTAATGCATAAGTAGGCATTGTGCAAGTGTTAGTGGGAAAGCAAAGTCTTAGAGAAAAAGTCAACAGACGGGTATTAATGATGGGCGAATCCTAAACTACTCGGAATCGCTAGACTCCGACGAGTCTGAATCCACGACTCGCTACTCGTTGCACCGGACCGGCCGGCTACTTACCGCTGCCTCCGCCGGCGCCGGCTGCAGACTCGCTCCCCGAGTCTCTGCTGCTCTTTCCGGAGATTCCCGAACGCTGACGGAAGCAGAGAATAAATTAACTTCCGTCACTGCTTGGGAATCTCCGGAGCAGAGCGAGTCTGGCTGACAGCAGAGTTCAGCTCAGGTCATAATGACCTGAGCTGAACCCTGACTGTTTAGTCAGTTCTCAGCTCTGCTACATCCCTGTCTGTCTAAGCACAGACAGGGATGTAGCAGAGCTGAGATTGTGTTTTGGACTACGTCGGACGGAAGAGGATTTTTTTAATTAAAGATGGAGTCCCAAATGGCTTTTTTTTTATTATTTCTAATAAAAAAAATTTTCTCTGTGTTGTGTTTTTTTTAAAACATTTAATAGAAATTCATGGCGGTCATGTCTAATATTGGTGTGACCGCCATAAATTTCGGGCTTAGGGCCAGCTGATAATACAAAGCTGGCCCTAACCTCTTTATTTCCCAGTGAGCCACCGCACCAGGGCCACTGGAAGAGCGGGGTTCAGCGCCAGAGGATGGCGCTTCAATGAACGCGCCATCTGCTGGGGCGGCTGCAAGGCATCCAGACAGTGAGTGTAGGGAGAGTGTCTGCTGCTGCTTAGGGACAGATTTGCACAGGGCCGGACTGGGACCAAAAATCAGCCCGGGAAGTAAAGACCCCACCATCCCACACACTATATCATCTATCAGTTACAAAAAGTGAATTTTGTTTTTACATTGGCGTGACCCTCATCACTGTTTTACAAGAGTTATTTGGAGAGCCACATGTGAGTGGCGAGACACAGGGAGTACTCACCCACAGCTCCATTCACGTGATATTCTTCAAAGCTACAGTTTCTCAGGATTGTGGGGTCCCAGCGGTCAGATCCACAGCGAAGAGAAAGTCATCACCTATACAGAAGAGAAGTGGTGACTTCCTTATTCAAGATAATTTAAACAACATATAAATGCTGAAAATCCCGAAGTCCAATACCACCTCTCTGACAGCAGGACAGTATACAGGACAAGAGAAGTGGTACTGTGCAGTGTATATACAGAATAATACAGATACTGAGGATTACACCCAGTATACAGGACAGGAGAAGTGGTACTGTGCAGTGTATATACAGAATAATACAGATACTGAGGATTACACCCAGTATACAGAACATGAGAAGTGGTACTGTGCAGTGTATATATACAGAATAATACAGATACTGAGGATTACACCCAGTATACAGGAGGAGAAGTGGTACTGTGCAGTGTATATATACAGAATAATAGAGATACTGAGGATTACACCCAGTATACAGGACAGGAGAAGTGATACTGTGTAGTGTATATATACAGAATAATACAGATAATGAGGATTACACCCAGTATACAGGACAGGAGAAGTGGTACTGTGCAGTGTATATATACAGAATAATACAGATACTGAGGATTACACCCAGTGTACAGGACAGGAGAAGTGGTACTGTGCAGTGTATATATACAGAATAATACAGATACTGAGGATTGCACCCAGTATACAGCACAGGAGAAGTGGTACTGTGCAGTGTTTATATACAGGATAATACAGATACTGAGGATTACATCCAGTATACAGGACAGGAGAAGTGGTACTGTGCAGTGTATATATACAGAATAATACAGATACTGAGGATTACACCCAGTATAAAGGACAGGAGAAGTGGTACTGTGCAGTGTATATATACAGAATAATACAGACACTGAGGATTACACCCAGTATACAGGACAGGAGAAGTGGTACTGTGCAGTGTATATATACAGAATAACACAGATACTGAGGATTACACCCAGTATACAGGACAGGAGAAGTGGTACTGTGCAGAGTGTAGCATATGACTCAAGCAAGGATTGCATTGCACCGCCTGGAGGCTCTCCTGATCTGAGCACGACGGCTTCATGTATTTCTATGCAGCTGACATTTTCAGGTCAGGTTAACCGCCGGCTGATTCTGGGCAGTGCGATGCGATAGCTGCAGAAACAAACACTGCAAAAGCGCCCTGTATGAATATAGTCTAAGGTGATCCCACTAATGTTATCATGCCCCTGTGGCTGTTAGTGACATGAAGACCAGCATCAACGCCAGCTCTGCACATCTCTGCCTCCCATGATGAAGGCAGTCCGTCTGTGTGGTGCCCCTGCAACCAGGGCTGCCACAGGGTGGACTGCAGCCAGACGAGGTAAGACAGTTGACTGAGGAACACACACACACCGACCCAACGCCTAGAAACTCTATGTCAGGCAAGGGGTGGCAGGAGTTTAGAGAAGTGTGGGTGGAGAGAAAGAGACACGGACAAATATATGGAGGAACTAGGCACGAGTTGGGCCTAGGAACACTACGTTGGAAGAGCAGAGGAGGCGAGAAAGAAGCACCACAAGCCGAGACACCACACTGAGAATAGTGGTAGAACAACGGGCCCGGCAGCCGCAACTGACATAGCTGACCGGAGGACCCAGAGCTGACTACCGGAGAGAAAGAGGGAGCCTGGTGAGCCCAAATTACACCTGGGTCACTGGAGACCTAGGCCAGGACAACTAGAGCGCTGGCTCTGTAGAGGTGACCGGGGAGACTTCAAGACCCTAATCACGAGGCATCCTGGTGTGTTACGGAGACTCTAAGGCCCGTGACCAAAGTACCGCAGCGGAGTAGGACTAGGGCTAGTGACCCTAAAGCAGAGAGAGACATAACTACAAAGCCCATAACGGCCGGACCAAACCCATGTGCGAGGACAGAGACAGAGTAGAGGCCTGGAAGGTACTTTGAGGGAAGCGATGCAGAGGAACCGTCTGAGCTGCAGTGGCACCCGGGTCCCTGACAAGTGTAAGAACGGTGAACTGTATTGTAACTGACTTTTAAGAACTTTGGAACAGTAAAGTGCTGGTAAGCTCAAAAGTGCCTGTGACTGTTCATTACTACACTGCAGCAGAGACCTCCACCTGCTGAGCATCTTTGCTGTCCCTGCGTGCTGGCTGGAGACACTGCTGGGAGACACACGATGCAGCATCCAGAGCACGCCATTATCCACTACTCATGTACTGGGGGCACCCAGCCCCACCCATAAGAGCTTAACATCTATGCTGCCCCTCACCACCATCCCCCAGCAGGAATACGGCAGCGGTGGTCAACCTGACCACATACCACAGGTGGGGTCACGACAAACTCCCCTGTATATAACCCCTTTTTGGACTTAGCACAGGCCACGGGACTGGGTCACGACCCCCGTGACTCCCCAGCGACAGCAGCTGCCCGGTCTCGAGTACCCTACGGCCTGGTGGCTTCTCATCTGCACCCGAGCTTCATCAGAACACTGCGCCGTCTCAGGTGGGCAGAGCAGACATGAAGGACACTGCGCAAGCTAAGGGGGGCAGAGCAGACATAAAGGATACTGCGCAGGCACAGGGGGGCAGAGCATACATGGAGGACACTGCGCAGGCTCAGGAGGGCAGAGCAGACATGGAGGACACTACGCAGGCTCAGGGGTGCAGAGCGGACACGAAGGACACTGCGCAGGCTCAGGGGGGCAGAGCAGACATGAAGGACACTGCGCAGGCTCAGGGGGGCAGAGCATACATGGAGGACACTGCGCAGGCTCAGGAGGGCAGAGCAGACATGGAGGACACTACGCAGGCTCAGGGGTGCAGAGCGGACACGAAGGACACTGCGCAGGCTCAGGGGGGCAGAGCAGACATGAAGGACACTGCGCAGGCTCAGGGGGGCAGAGCAGACATGAAGGACACTGCGCAGGCTCAGGGGGGCAGAGCAGACATGGAGGACACTGCGCAGGCTCAGGAGGGCAGAGCAGACATGGAGGACACTGCGCAGGCTAAGGGGGGCACAGTGGACATTGAGGACACTGAGCAGGCTCACAGGTGCAGAGCGGACACGAAGGACACTGCGCAGGCTCAGGGGTGCAGAGCGGACATGAAGGACACTGCACAGGCTCAGGGGGGCAGAGTGGACACGGAGGACACAGCCAGCCCAGAGTTTTGTATACTTGGTGCTAACAGCTGCTTGAATCCTGTGTCACCGCTATCTTACTGGGCAAAGTGTCTGGATGAAGCTGGGGGCCACACCGAGTTACTGCACATTGTCTGGGAAGATAAGCTTGTCAAAACAAACACGACGCACAATTGTCACCATGTGCATGGACACATACATATATCATCATACATGCACCAATTACGGATACACACATCACATGTCACCACTTACATACATCACCATGGGCACGGACACACGCATGCACATACATCAAAACATACACAGATGCGCACACACCGCAGTAAAGGACCTGAGGCTGCATTAATCACACAGAATGAAGTATACTAATCCCTTTCCTGTTTCTGCCTGTCTGACCCCTCTAGCTGGGTTTCACCCCATCTACACCAACTTCCCACACACAAACGCCCCCATACACACAGACACCCATATACACCCCACATACTCACACCCATATACTCACACCTATATACACACACAGACATCTATATACACCCCACATACACACACCCCCATAAACACACTCATACACCCCACAAACACATACACACAGACACCCATATACACCCCACATACACACACACCCCACATACACACACATGCAGGCACCCATATACACCCCACATGCACCCTCCCATATACACATATATACAGTCCCATTTACACATACAGACACCTATATACACTCCCATATATACACACACCCCTATAAATACACACACACACATATACACATCCCCATATACACATACCCTACATACACACACAGACATCTATATACACTCCACATACACACCCATATATACACACACACACCCATATACACACCCCACATACACACACACACACACACACACATATATATACACACCACAAACACATACACAGACACCCATATACCCCCCACATGCACTCACAGACATCCATATGCACCTCACACACACACAGACACCCATATACACCTCACATACCCCCCCCCCCATACATAAACACATGCACTCCCCCATGTACACACATACCCCCATACATACTCCCATATACACACACAAACACACACCTAAGCAGCAGGGAGAGTTAACTTTGCTGTTACTCACAGCTCTGTATGAAGTTTCCCCTGTGGAGCAGCATCTCCTCAGCATGCTGCACAGTCTGCTCACTGCTTCTTGCTCTCCAGTTATTGATGCAGAGCACAGCACACTGTAACCTACAGTGACGGCTTGTGCACCAATCAGGGAGCAGGTAGCAGACATTGCAGGCTCTAGTGATTGTTTCCTGCTGTCTGATTGGTAGATCAGCAATCACTAGAGCCTGCAATGAATCAAGCAGACAGTGCAGGATCCCGGGACTGGTGAGCAGAGGATGAACTCCGCCCACAAAAACAAGTTTCGGCGCTAATTCTGGCCACACAGAGAGAGCCCTGTGCGCGCTGCAGCGGCCCTTGTTAGCAAGGACGTGCGCGCACACAGGGACTCTGAGGTGAAATTTAAAGGGCCAGCGGCCCATTTTGCAATTAGGGGGGCGGCCCATAGGGAATTGTCCCGCCCCTCCCTATGGCCAGTCCGGGCCTGGATCTGCGGCCCTCATAGGTTCAATGGCGCCATCTTCTGGGGTGGCTGCGGGCTGCAATTTGCAGCGGGGGGTGCCCAGAAAGCTTGGGCCTCCCTGCGCTGCCGATTCCAGCGCCCAGCTGCCTAGCTGTACCTGGCTAGACATAGAAATTGTGCGGAGCCCCACACATTTTTTTTTTATTATTTCATGAAATTCATGAAATAATAAAGAAAAAGGGCTCCCCTATATTCTTGTGTCTGGCCAGGTACAAATAGGCACCTGGGGGTTGGGGGCAGCCCGTCGCTGCCTGCTGGATTCGGCTGGTTACAGAAATATGGCGAAGCCCACGTCAAATTTTTTTCTGACAAATCCATAAAACAATATAAATAAAAGGGACTGCATCTTTATTAACCCCTGGACCATGGGCGAGGGGTTAATAAAGATGCAGTCCCTTTTTTAGGATTGTTTTATTGATTTTTCAGAAAAAAAATGACGTGGGCTTCGTCGTATTTCTGGAACCAGCCGGATCCAGCAGGCAGGGACGGGCTGCCCCCAACCCCCAGGTGCCTATTTGTACCTGGCCAGACACAAGAATATAGGGGAGCCCTTTTTTTTTATTATTTCATGAATTTCATGAAATAATAAAAAAAAAAATGCGTGGGGCTCCGCCCAATTTCTAAGTCTGGCCAGGTACAGCTAGGCAGCTGGGGGCTGGAATCCGCAGCGCAGGGAGGCCCAAGCTTTCTGGGCACCCCCCGCTGCAAATTGCAGCCCGCAGCCACCCCAGAAGATGGCGCGTTCATTGAATCTATGAGGGCCGCAAATCTGTCCCTAAGCAGCAGCAGACACTCTCCCTACACTCACTGTCTGGATGCCTGTGTGCAGAGCACAGCGCGGCCGGGTCTTATAAAGGCTCGGTCACGCTGTGCAGGCCGGTCAATCACTGCAATGCCACAACTAACAGGGTTGTGGCATTGCAGTGGTCTGCCAGCCAATCCCTGCATGTTGGCTGGCTCTCAAAAGAGCGCCAACATGCAGGGATGAGGACCACGAGCACAGCACGAGTATCGCGAGATTACTCGGTGCTCGCCGAGTAGCCCGAGTACAGTGATACTCGTGCGAGTACCGAGCAGCGCAGAGCATACTCGCTCATCACTAGAGTGGTTGCATGAGCTTTGAATTTATCCAGCCCAGTAGGCCTAAACAGGTCACTGACCTACCTGACTAGTTTTTACGGTAATACTCCACAAAACTGATAGCGGTCCCACCTGAGTGTGGCGGGGCATATCATTGATGGCAGCGCTTGCGTGAGCTTTGAGTTTATTCGGCCTGGTAGGCCTAAACAGGTCGCTGATATACCTCTCTGGTATTTCCTCTAATACTACACGAAACATATACTTGTCCCACCTGTATGTGGCAGGGCCTAATATTGATGGGCGCGCTTACATGAGCTTTGAGTTTATGTGGCCCAGTAGGCCTCAACAGGTCACTGACTTACCTGACTAGTTTTTACGGTAATACTCCACGAAACTGATGATGGTCCCACCTGTGTGTGGCGGGGCATAACATTGATGGGAGCGCTTGCATAGCTTTGAGTTTATCTGATCTATTAGGCCTAAACAGGTCACTGACCTACCTCTCTAATATTTCCTGTAATACTACCGAAATGTATACTTGTCCCACCTGTGTGGCAGGGCAGAACATTGATGGGTGCGCCTACATGAGCTTTGAGTTTATCTGGCCCAGTAGGCCTTAACAGGTCACTGACTTATTTAGTGGATCCGTAGAAGCACCAAACAGGTGTGAAACAGCGCTGTCGACCTGCCTCCAGCACCACCTTCCTGCCCCTCTGTACCTCAATGCCGGTAACACGTAACCTGTTTTACTCACAAGTGGAATAAAGGATCTCAACACACCCGGTGAGTGCCCCTCTACTTCTTCTTTGTCTTATGGATGTCTGCCTTGTCTAATATGAGAGGGAGCACCGTGGGTCCCCGGCCCTAGCCGTGGCAGAATCACTTCCGCCACTTCATTGGTTAATGCATGGTCCCTCAGTGCTGGTACCCGAAACCTGTCTCCAGTAATAAGACTTTTATTGAGTTACTAGCTGTACTACTCGGCTTCGCCCGGGTTAATAAGTGCTGTTAACAAAATAGAATTTCTTAACAAAAATGTATTCAGCACACAAAAACCACAAAACATGTCCCTATAGGGACACATGCACTCACCCCACAGGGACACACACACACACCACAAAGAGACACACACAACACAGATACACACACACCACACAGACCCCCCCCCCCCCACAGGGACACACACACATACACACCCTATAGGGACACATGCACTCACCCCACAGGGACACACCACAAAGAGACACACAAAACAGAAACACACACCACACAGACACCCCCCCCCACAGGGACATACACACCCTATAGGGACACATGCACTCCCCCCACAGGGACACACACATACACACACAGACAGACACAGATGTGCACAAATCACCTCACACAACTCGCCTCATACATCTGCTATCTTTAATTTACAAATATAAACATCTGATTAAAAACAGCCAATGTGCAACTCATGTGCCATATAGGGAATTAAGGCAGGTGTCAGTCACATGAGCTGTCTATTATGTGTATGTGTGAGGTAACATATACTGCCCAGCCGGGGGGAGGGTTTACTGTTGGCTGGAGATTTATTAGGCTGCCTATAGCAACCAATCACAGCTCAGCTTCTATTTTCCTACAGGTCATTAATATGACATATTCAAATTCTATTTTGTTATAGCTAACAGCAGTTATTTATTAACCCGGGCATTATTGTGGTAAAAATAGGCTGTAACTGGCAGTTTCTATATCCTCTCACATAGAGGTAATGTGACTGACATCAGCCTTTCCACCAACACACCCTAACTGACATCCTATTACCTCACAGACATCCTATTACCTCACAGAAGCTTTACTGAGAATGTCCTTTGTTGTCTATATTAACCAATCAGAGCTCAGATTAATAAATAGAAGCAGAGCTGTGATTGGTTGCTATATACAGCCTGACAAATCCCCAGGCAACAGGAAACCCTCCCCCCTGACAGTATATATTAGCTCACACATACACATAATAGACAGCTCATTTGACTGACAGCTGCCGTATTTCCTATATAGTACATTTGTTTCTCTTGTAGTTTTGCTGCTTATTAATCAGATTTTTATTGTTGAAGGATAATACCAGACTTGTGTGTTTTTTAGGGCGATTATGTGGCGAGGTTGGTGTATGTGTGGTGAAATGTGTGGTGAGGGTGGTATATGTGTTCAAGCACGTGGTAGTGTGAGGCGCATTTTGTGTGTGTGTTCATATCCCCGTGTGTGGTGAGTATCCTATGTCAGGGCCCCACCTTAGCAACTGTATGGTATATACTCTTTGGCGGCATCGCTCTCATTCTTTAAGTCCCCCTTGTTCACATCTGGCAGCTGTCAATTTGCCTACAACACATTTCCTTTCACTTTTTCCCCATTATGTAGATAGGGCCAAAATTGGTGAACTGGAATGCTCAGGGTTAAAATTTCGCCTCACAACATAGCCTATGACGCTTTCGGGGTCCAGACGTGTGACTGTGCAAAATTTTGTGGCTATAGCTGACAGCTGTCAATTTTCCTCCAACACTTTTCCATTCACTTTTTCCCCATTATGTAGATAGGGGCAAAATTGTTTGGTGAACTGGAACGCGCGGGGTTAAAATTTCGCCTCATAACATAGCCTTTGACGCTCTCGGGGTCCAGACATGTGACTGCGCAAAATTTTGTGGCTGTAGTTGCGACGGTGTAGATGCCAATCCCGGACATACATACACACATACATACATACACACACACATTCAGCTTTATATATTAGATGACTTCCAATGTGTTCCGTGAAACACAAGTCACAAATCGCCAGAGACTGACCATAGTGGTGGTGATAAAAGATGAAGCTACCAGAGGGTGAGTATAAGATACATGACAGGGGACTTACATTTAAAGCATCACTCCAGCACAGAAATGAAAAACAAAATTCTTGTGTGGCATTATAAAGCCCTTTTCCATGCATCATAAAGTCATCATAGGCGAAAATGTTGGCGCCTTGAAAATTATTTCATTACCAAAACAGATGTTTATTTTCTTTGTGTGTATTGGAATAGCACAAAAAAAAACTGTGAGAAAAAAAGGCAAGTTTGACATAATTTCACACAAAACTCCAAAAATTGACCAGGATAAAATTGTTGGCACCTTTAACCTCTTATTTGGTTACATACCGTTTGGAATAAATTACAGAAATCAATCACTTCCTATAACCATCAGCAGGCTTCTTACACCTCTCAACTGGAATTTGGACTACTCTTCATTTGCAAAATGCTCTAGGTCTCTCATATTTGAAGGGTGACTAGTGATGGCCAAACCCAAACTGTAAATCAGTGCCAGAGGCAGCAAGATAACCCCAAAACATCTTTGAAGCTCCACCATATTTGACTGTAAGCGCTGTTTTTCTTTTCATTGTAGGTCTCATTCCATTTTCGGTAAACAGTAGAATGTTGTCTTTTAACAAAAAGCTCTATCTTGGTCTCATCTGTCAGTAAGATGCTTTCCCAGAAAGATTTTGGCTTACTCAAGTATATTTTGACACATTTTTATCTCTCTGTGTTAGCAGTGGGGTCCTCCTGGGTGTGTAGCCATATTGTTTCATTTCATTCAAATGTCAATGAATAGTTTATGCTGACACTGATGCACCCTGAGCCTGCAGGGCAGGTTGAATTTCTTTGGAACTTGAACAGGGTTGCTCATCTACTATCTAAACTATATTACATTGCAACTTTTCATCATTTTTCTCTCTCTTCCATGTCCAGGGAGACTAGCTACAGTACCATGGGTTATAAAATCGTTAATTATGTTGTGCACCATGGACAAAGGAACATCAAGATCTTTGGAGATGGACTTGTAACCATGAGATTGTTAATATTTTTCAACAATTTTTATTCCAAGGTCCTCAGTTCTCTTCTCCTGTTTCTTTTCTCCATGCTTAGTGTGGGAAACACAGACACACAATGCAAAGATTAAATCAACTTCTCCCCTTTTCATCTGGTTTCAGGGGTAATTTTCATATTGCTCACACCTGTCACTTGCAACAGGTGAGTTTGAATGAGCATCAAATTCTTGAAATAAAGTTGTTTACCTACAATTTTGGACAGATGTCAACAATTTTGTGCAACCTATTTTTGATCATATACCAGGATATGGGCACATGCCAGGATGGAGATCATATACTAGGATCATATACCAGGATATGTTAGACATACCAGGATATGGGCACATATACCAGGATGAGGGATATGGGCACATATACCAGGATGAGGGATCATGTGTACCAAAATATAGGGCACATACCAGGATGGTGAATCACGTACTAGGATATGGGCACAGATACCAGAATAGGGGGTTGATATATCAGGATGTGGACACTTATATCAGGATGGGGGATCATACACCAGGCCAGGATGGATCATATGCCAGGATATGGACACATACACCAGGCCAGGATGGATCATATGCCAGGATATGGACACATACACCAGAATTGGGGATCATATAACAAGATATGGGGCACTTACCAGAATATGGAACACATCCATCTGGATGGAGAACATATATACCTGAGAGGGGTCCATGATGGGGTTCTTAGTACAGAATTTGAGGACATTTACTCTCATACGAGCGTCAGAAGCAGACACCTCATAACAGTTAGACATGACCCCATGTTTTGTTTTTTTCCCCTGTTTTCCTCCTCTAAAATCTGGGTGCGTCTTGTGGTCCAGTGCCTCTTAGAGTCCAAAAAATACAGGACTTCATCTTCTGAAAGGGTGCCAACAATTTCGGCATTGACTGTATATTTATGGGATTTATGGGATTCTTAGAAACTGTTTCTCCATTCATGCCACTCCTTTCATTGTAGAAGGAAATTCAGTAATGTTAATAAATTTCAAAGGTGAAAGTTATTAGCATGTATAACTTTACAGGTGAGAAATGTATAGCTTATTCTCTGTATGTGCCTTTTATGAATAGTATGTACATACTTGTAAATACTTTCCTAACAGGTTTATGGTAAATGTCCACTAAAAATATTTGTCTGGGAAATTAATGACCATATTTCCATATAGTAAGCAAATTATTTTCTCAACAAAATGAATTAGATTCTTCTTTTCTGTACTAAAAATGAACAAACGTAGACGGTTGTAGGTAGCAACTGCTCACCTTGCTCCTTATTTCAACACCGTTTATAAATATAAGACATAATATATAAGTCTACATAGTCCTGCCTTCAGTTAATTTGTCACAATAGTGTTTAATGCAATTATATAAAAATAAATAATGAAAAAGTAATCTAAGGAAGAGTTTCAGAATCTGTTCTATTTTTTAACATCTTGTAGTGTACTGCCCTCTCCAGGAAAAAGAAGTGTCCTTACAAAGTTGTCTGAATTAAATCAACTGATTTAAGAGTAGTTATGATTGTATGTGCGCTTTGCTGATTGTGCTGTCATCAGACTGAAAATATAATCCCCCAGGGTTACCTTGGCTGGCAAACAAAAATACAGTAAAGCCCACATTAATGTTTTTTAAAATATCTATTTAAATAGCAAAAAAAATAGAGCTCCTCTGTATTTTTATTGCCAGCAAAAGTAACACCAGCAGGGGGTTGGTAGACAGTAGCTGCTTGGCTTACCTCAGCTGGCAATAGAAAATACAGCTAAGCCATACACATTTTTCTCTAGGAAATTAAACACTTTATTAATTAAAAAATACACAGAAACAGGCTTTTTACTTAAAAATACATTTATTTACATACATTAGGAGAGAGCACAGGGGAGGAGGGAGGCAGTGGACAGGAGACTGCACATGATGGAGGGATGGTGGCCAGCCCCAGTGCCACAGAATTCGCCTGCATCGTGAGGTCACCTTCCTCCCGATGTGATAGCATCAGGCCCACATCTAGTAGACTATAATACAAAGCTGCCTTTTACATTTGTGTAATGTTTAGAATTAACTTAAATCAGTTATTCATGAACTGCTGCTTAACATTCACCTCTCCCATAGGGGCCAATACATGATGCCTGAGTGAGCAGCTCTCCCTATCCCTCTGCAGTGAGCATCTATGTATCTGAGAACAAACACTTCCTCCTTAAATCCTGCCTCCTCGCCTTCATCCTGCCCCCCCACATCCATCCTGCCCCCCCTGCTCCATCCTGCTCCCCCCGGCTCCATCCTGACCCTCGCATCCATCCTGCCCCCCCAGGCTCCATGCAGCCTCCCGCATTCATCCTGGCCCCCCGGCTCCATCCTGCCCACCCGGCTCCATCCTGCCCTCCGGTTCCATCTTGCCCCCCCACATCCATCCTGCCCCCCCGGCTCCATCCTGTGCCCCCCGGCTCCATAAAGCCCCCCGACTCCATCCTGCCCCCCAGCTCCATCCTGCTCCCCTCGGGTCCATCCTGCCCCACTCGCACCATACTGCCCCGTTTGCTCCATTCTGCCCCACTCGCTCCATCCTGCCCCGCTCTCTCCATCCTGCCCCACTCGCTCCATCCAGCCCCGCTCGCTCCATCCTGCCCCGCTCCCTCGATCCTGCCCCGCTCCCTCCATCCTGCTCCGCTCCCTCCATCCTGCCCCGCTCACTCCATCCTGCCCCCACCCCTGACTCCATCCTGCCCCGCTCGCTCCATCCTGCTTGGCTCGCTCCATCCTGCCCCGCTCACTCCATCCTGCCCCGCTCACTCCATCCTGTCTCCCCGCCTCCATCCTGCCCCCCCTCGCCACCATCCTTGCCCCGCTGGCTCCATAGTGCCCCGATCGCTCCATCCTGCCCCCCGCCACCATCCGGCCCCTTGGCTCCATCCTGCTCCCCTTGCTTCATGTCCTACTGGCTCCATCCTGCCCCCCCGCCTCCATCCTGCCGCCCTGGCCCCAAGCCCTGCTGGCTCCATCCTGCCCCCCTGGCTCAATGCCCTGCCACCTCCATCCTGCCCCCCGCCTCCATCCTGCTCCCCTGTGCTCCCACGGCTCCATTTTGCCCCCCAACTCCATCCTGCCTCCCCGGCTCCATCCTGCCTTCCCGGCTCCATCCTGCTTCCCCCCACATCCATCCTGCTCCCCCGGCTCCATCCTGCCCACTCGCTTTATCCTGCCTGCTCGCTCCATCTTGCCCCGCTTGCTCCATCCTGCCCCGCTTGCTCCATCCTGCCCCCCCACCTCCATCCTGCCCCCCACTTCCATCCTGTCCATCTGCATTCATCTTGCACCCCCCGGCTTCATCCTGCCCCCTGCATCCATCCTGACCCCCCGCATCCATCGTGCCCCGCTCGCTCCATCCTGCTCCCCTGGCTCCATCCTGCCCCCCACCGCATCCATCCTGCCCAGCTTGCTTCATCCTGCCCTGCTTGCTCCATCCAGCCCCCCTGCTCCATCCAGCCCCCCCCGACTCCATCTTGCCCCTCCACCTCCATCCTGCCCCCCTGACACCATCCTGCCCCCCCCGCTCCCCCATCACCATCCTGCCCCCCCAGCAGTTAGCGGTCATGTGACCGATCAGCTGATCAGTTTCCCAGGCAACGACAGGTCCTAAAGGTCTGTAGGACCTAGAAGACGGAGATGGAGCGAACCGGCGGACAGATGAGTGTCCTCACTGAGGATTTTTTTATTTTTACTTTTACTGTGGAGGAGTGGGGGCCAGGAGGAGTGGGGGGGCTGCGGGGAGCAGAGTATCGCCATATAACATAGTGCTGTAATGTACTGTAATGTACGGCCATATACTATAGTGCTGCTATACATGTACTGTAATGTACCGCCATATACTATAGTGCTGCTATACACGTACTGTAAGGTACCACCATATACCATAGTGCTGCTGTACATGTACTGTAATGTACCACCATATACCATAGTGCTGCTATACATGTACTGTAATGTACCGCCACGTGCCATAGCGCTGCTATACATGTACTGTAATGTACTGCCATATACTATAGTGCTGCTATACATGTGCTGTAATGTACTGCCATATACTATAGTGCTGCTATACATGTACTGTAATGTACTGCCATATACTATAGTGCTGCTATATATTTGCTATAAACTACTGCCATATACTATAGTGCTGCTATACATGTAATGTAATGTACCACTATATACTATAACGCTGCTATACATGTGCTATAAAGTACCACCATATACCATAGTGCACCTGTATATGTACTGTAATATACCGCCATATACTATAGTGCTGCTATACATGTACTGTAATGTACCGTCATATACCATAGCGCTGCTATAAAATATATATATATATATATATGTAGTTCACTCACGTTCACTGAACAAGTTCTGTCAGTCACAGTATGTCAACTACATACATATTCTAGAATACCCGATGCGCTAGAATTGGGCCACCATCTAGTGTATATATATATATAAATATATACTAGATAAAAACTCTCTGCAGCACTCAGCTACTACCAGTGGTGTATATACGCTAACAAGCTAAATATATATGAGAAAAAATTTAAAAACTTACGTTTTTTCAAAAAACTCAAAATTCTTATATTTTTTTTAAATCTGAAGTTCTTAGGACACACATTGGCCAATGTCTGCTTGCTCATCGACTGCGACAAAGTGACTTCAGGCACGATGAGTCCTAACGCTGACACCCAAGTCCTCCTTGTCCACCCGACCCCACTACTAAGTGGGAGGACACTATCTATACCCTAGATCACCTGTAGACAATGAGGGTGCACCTTGCAGAAATGGAGCCAGCCACTCCACACGATACAAAAGAGAAAAAAATTGCACAGCACTCACAGACAATGTGAACTGGTGCCAGCAGGGACGCTGGATCAAAATACTAGATAAAAACTCTCTGCAGCACTCAGCTACTACCAGTGGTGTACATACGCTAACAAGCTAAATATATATGAGAAAAAATTTAAAAACTTACGTTTTTTCAAAAAACTCAAAATTCTTATATTTTTTTTAAATCTGAAGTTCTTAGTACACACATTGGCCAATGTCTGCTTGCTCATCGACTGCGACAAAGTGACTTCAGGCACGATGAGTCCTAACGCTGACACCCAAGTCCACCTAAACCTAAACCGGTCCACCTCACTAAAACTAGTACTATTTACAGTATTGTTCTCACCGGTTGCTGTGCTGTATGATATATGTATTTCCAGCTTGTTCGTTCCTCCTTCCTGATTCCCTTCTCCCCTGGAGGTGTGATTCCCTCTATAAGACGGTAGTATATATACTGAGGGGGTCACAAAAACAAAATTATCACTAATCTCCCATTTAATATTAATCTTGCTTAAAAATGAAGATGCTCACCCAATAACTTGGTATGGTGGGTAGGTCTTCTTAAAGTTCGTTGTATGTTTTTCCTGCTAGAGAATGAATATGTGTATAGGCTGTCATGCGTATAATCAGTGTGCCAAAAGGGTAATGATTGCAGATCTTGTTTAGATTGCTAGTCCTATATACACATAAATAATCTCCCTTGTTCTGATGTGTGTACTTACTATTTGTAGATGGTAATGGGTGCTCGCATCTGTCATGGGGCGGTTTCCCAAGCTGTCTGGTCTGTTGTGTTGGCTCGTCTGCACCAGAGCACAGGCAGGCACTACTGCGGCCGACAGTGTGCACCTGGCTTGCTGATAGAGGATGTTGCAGGAGCTGGTAACAGTGAGCTCAGCACAGTCTCTGGCTTCTTGTGATGGGAAAACTTGTCTGTCTATCAGTCAGGCAGTCTTAGCACAGTCTGGGCAGCGCTATCAACATGTTTCGTTGCTCACGGACAACTTTCTCAAGAACATGTACACCACTGGTAGTGCTGAGTGCTGCAGAGAGTTTTTATCTAGTATTTTGATCCAGCGTCCCTGATGGCACCAGTTCACATTGTCTGTGAGTGCTGTGCAGTTTTTTTCTCTTTTATATAAATATATATATATAATATATATATCTACTATATAATTGTCTAAGGCGTCTTCCGGTCACAGCAATCGCGCGCCAGACAGAGGCCGCTCATTGGTGCCCGCCTTAGGCGGAGACCAATGAGCCACCAATCAGAAGAGTACTGCGGCTTGGCACGCGGTTTGAATGCAACCCCCATCCTTGCAGCCTCTTCCATCCCCTCAGCTTCCCCATCCTCACAGCCTCCTCCATCCCCTCAGCCTACCCATCCTCACAGACTCCTCCATCCCCTCAGCCTACTACATCCTCACAGCCTCCTCCACCTCCTCAGCCTCCCCATCCTCACAGCCTCCTCCATCCTCATAGCCTCCTCCATCCTCACAGCCTCCTTATCCCCACAGCCTCCTCCATCCCCACAGCCTCCTCCATCCTCACAGCCTCCTCCATCCTCACAGCCTCCCCATCCTCACAGCCTCCTCCATCCCCTCAGCCTCCTCCATCCTCACAGCCTCCTCCATCCCCTCAGCCTCCCCATCCTCATAGCCCCCTCCATCCCCTCAAGGCAGATGACGGAATGGAGCACCGGTGAGTGTCCCCGCAGCGTGCGGGTTCCTCACTGCCTCCTCCATCCCCTCAGCCTCCCCATCCTCACAGCCCCCTCCATCCTCACAGCCTCCTCCAGTCTCACAGCCTCCCCATCCTCACAGCCTCCCATCCCCTCAGCCTCCTCCATCCCCTCAACCTCCTCCATCCTCACAGCCTCCTCCAACCCATCAGCCTTCCCATCCTCACAGCCTACTCCATCCCCTCAGCCTCCTCCATCCTCACAGCCTCCTCCAACCCATCAGCCTCCCATCCTCACAGCCTACTCCATCCCCTCAGCCCCTCCATCCTCACAGCCTCCTCCAACCCCTCAGCTTCCCCATCCTCACAGCCTCCCCATCCTCACAGCATCCTCCACCCTCACAGCCTCCCCATCCTCACAGCCTCCCCATCGCCTCAGCCTCCTCCATCCCCTCAGCCTTCTCCAACCCCTCAGCCTCCCCATCCTCACAGCCTCCTCCATGCTTACAGCCTCCCCATCCTCACAGTCTCCTCCATTATTACAGCCTCCCCATTTTCACAGCCTCCTCATCCTCACTCCTTACTCCTGTCTATTAGGTATGTCAGTCAGTGTGAGGCAGTTTACTCCTGTCTACAAGGTCTGTCAGTCAGTGTGATGAACTTCACTCCTGTCTACAAGGCTGTCAGTCAGTGTCATGAACTTCACTCCTGTCTACAAGGCTGTCAGTCAGTGTGACGAACTTCACTCCTGTCTACAAGGCTGTCAGTCAGTGTCACGAACTTTACTCCTGTCTAAAAGGCTGTCAGTCAGTGTGACGAACTTCCCTCCTGTATATAAGGCTGTCAGTCAGTGTGATGCAGTTAACTCCTGTCTATAAGGCTGTCAGTCAGTGTGACAAACTTCACTCCTGTCTACAAGGCTGTCAGTCAGTGTGACTAACTTCACTCCTGTCTACAAGTCTGTCAGTCAGTGTGACGTCCTTCACTCCTGTCTACAAAGATGTCAGTCAGTGTGACGCACTTCACTCCTGTTTACAAGGTATTCTAGAATACCCGATGCGTTAGAATCGGGCCACCATCTAGTATATATATATATATTTATATATATATATTAATCCTAAGCATTATACAAATGTAGAATGCAGCTCAGCATTATAGTATAGAAGTGCAGGGACTGTACAAACATGTTTTCTCTCCCCACAGTTCCCCTTTAATAAAAAACTGCATGATCTAAATGACATTGATGCAGTTTAATAACAAAAAAGGACATGACAGGTTCCCCTTACCAACTCTAGAAGACATATATATACTTTTCATTCTTTTTAGCCCAGCTATTGCTTATTCAGGAAGAATTATTGAAATCTCATAATCCCTAAATATTAAACATTTTTGTAACACATTTTCAGGATGTCTACAATATAAATAATAGTTCACAATATTAATAATTTGTACAATGTATTACTGGTTTATATACTAGCTTATTTATTTCAATAGTGCCAGGTTGATATACATGTTATAACTAATAAAACAGCAAACAGGGTTTTTTTTTTTCAAATAAACATGGCTATTTTTTATATTTTCATAAAAGTGGAATTTTGTATAAATGTGTAAAATGAATTTCACCGTAATGAGCTTGAGAGCTGGAAGGCAACGTAGTAACTAAAAGACTTGGACAGCTGCAACATTTTCAAATCAAACCAGATGTTTATATCAGAAAGAGGGAAAGTACAAGCAACAGGGGCCCAGTGCTTCATGAAGGATGGAAAGACTGTTGTATAAACATGAAAGAGCATGGGATTTCTAGAGATGAGAGTGTTTGGTAACAATCACTCCTCTTCACATTTATAGGAGGTTGTGTATTTGGTACAAAACATTACCTTTTGTAGCAGGGACAATGAAAATGTGAGTTTCTGTAACAAATAGTTAATCCCACAGCCAAAACAAAACCAACACGTGCATAGGTCTGCCTTCGGCTCGATTTTTCCCACATCCGGTGTGATACCTAATGAGGCTCATTACCCGGACAGGCACGATCTGTCCAACAGATGCCATGATGCCCATGGATACTGTTTTCCACGGATCCGTTGACGGTTACAGAGATAGGCTTTACCTTGCTTTTGACATGCGCATGTACAGCCAAATTGGATCCGTTTTACGGATCCGTTTTTTGACGGATCCATTTTGATCCGTCGACCATAGAACTCCTGTTATTGAAATGGACAGCTGCAAGGTAAACAAAGGTTTCTATGGGCGGTGTTTCCCTGGCAGGCTTGCCGTTAACGCTGTGCGCTACGAGCTTCCAAAGTTTTAGCGGTCCTGAACTGGGTGACATCCCAAGTGTGTCCCTAGCCTGATTAATACTTGTGCTCTATTTGAGTCTGGTTAAAAAGTACACTATGAGTGCAGTCTATTGAGGCCATTCCCAAAGGACAGGTCTCCAATAAACATTTACCTTCCTCCAGCAGAACATCACAGAGACGTAAAGGACCAGCTTCCAACAATGAAGCTTAGAGAAAGCCGTTGTGCTGTCAACATTAACATTGGGCCGTAACAGTATGAGCAAGTGTAACTTACTACTCGCCACTCACATGAATATGCGTATTCGTGATACTCGTTACTTGCGTAGTATCCCTGCTGGGCTCGTGATGATGTGTCAATCGTGAACGATTGACACTATTGGCTAGCTCTCTTAGCCACAAGGCCTGTCAACCCCCTAGGTAAGAGTGATTGAATGTCTGAGGCTCTCCTGGGGGCCAGCAAGGTTTTGTATGCAGGAATATGCAAAAAGCCATCTCTGCCCTGTCTAGGAAAGATGTGTTGAGCGGAGCCATCACTAATTGACTAACATGGAACTCTGCTATTTGACGAGTATGCGAGATTTCAAACTACATTACAAGCTATAGCGATACGATATTTCATACCTTCTCACTAGCTGTACCACCACGTGGAGACTACAATTTCCTTCTAAAGGTGGATCTCCTCCGCTTAGAGAAGCCAGGGGGAGGTACCTAATGACTATACGCCCTAGATGATCAATAGGGGACCCAATAAAGGACTGCCCCTTAAAGTTGTCTTGTGAGACATTTAAAACTTGGGCATATTTCAAGAAAAATAACGTATTTTAATTTAATGTAAATATTGGGATTGACTAAAATCCATCATCACTTACAGAGCTGCATTGCAAACCTTCATAATCCAGTGAACATCCCATTACATACAATTGACCATTCTGTTTATCCTTGCATAGGCTGGAAGCAGCCAATCACTTTACAGACTTAGAGCGGTGTCCTGAGCACAATATTGTAACCTGACCGTATATATTGGGAGGGAGAATCTCTAAAAGATCTTCGCACAATCGAGTTATCAGACAAAGCAATACCCTTTCAGTTTTAAATAGCTTTTATATTTTCTAGTGAGGGGAAGGAGTGACTTACCTTTACGGCTCTATAATTTACACTTCTAGAAGCTTGGCACCAGACCTTTCATGGCTTTGTTCTTAAAGAAAAAATGTCACCTTTAAATTTGTTTATTACTGTTTAGGCTACATTTACATTATACTTGACAAGTTTGAGATGGTTCCACAAATGCGTCCTAGAAGTATGGAATAGAAATCTATTGTTTTTTCCATTCATTCTTTAACAAGTCCACAAATATATGTGATTTACATAGTGTTACCTTATTTAGTTGTTTTAGCTGAAAATTCATGTATAGATCTATTCAGATAAGCGATGTGATCTCCTGTTAACTCTCTGGGATATACATTTTTTACAATCTCTCAAGGGGTCACTGTCTCAGTCATCAAGTTCCTGTATTATCAAATTGCATAGCTTGTGTTACACACTTTCTCAAAAGAGAAACATATATTACCACCATTCCTGATGATGACTAGACAGTTCCAGTCACACATTTTTAATTTAGATTATGACAGTTCAGCCTCTATGATAGTATACATTATTTATAAGCTTATTAAGAGGACTATAGGTGGTAGGATAATCCCAATGTCATATATAGCATCACTCCAGCATTTTTTTTTACCACTGGAGTGGTGCTTTAAATCTGAGTTATCTGACCCTAATCTTATACTTACGTGCACTCCAGTTTCCTCCCTCTTTTATTATTATTATTATTTATTTATTTATAGAGCACCATTAGATTCCATGGCGCTTTACATGTGCAAGGTCAGACGAGGACAAGATCATTAAATGACGACAATCATATCGTACAGGTACAGTAGGGCAGGGGACCCTGTCCACGAGGGCTCACAGTCTTCAAGGGATGGGTGGGAAGACAGTAGGAGGGGGGAGCCAAGTGTGAGACGGTGCATTGGATTAGGTCTCAGTGTAGGTTGTAGGCTTGATGAAAGAGGTGAGTCTTCAGGTTTTTCTTGAAGGTTCCCAGGGTAGGCAAGTGTCTGATGTGTTGGGGGAGAGAGTCCCAGAGTATGGTGGATGCACGGGAGAAATCTTGCATGTGGTTGTTCGAGAAGGAAATGAGAGGGGAGCAGGAAGGAGCTCTTGGGAGGAGCGCAGGTTCCCTGAGGGTAGGTATCGGGAGACCATGTCAGAAATGTAAGGAGGGGACAGGTTGTGGATGGCTTTGTATGTCATGGTTAGGGTTTTGAACCCGGATCTCTGGAAAGTGGGAAGCCAGTGAAAGTCTTGGCAGAGGGGGGAGACATGGGAGCATTGGGGAGACAGGTGGATGAGTCAAGCAGCAGAATTGAGGATAGATTAGAGAGGTGCGAGGGAGGTAGCGGTGAGGCCGGTGAGCAGGAGGTTGCAGTAGTCAAGGCAGGAGATGATGAGAGCATGGACAAGTGTTTTAGCAGTGTCGTGGTCAAGGAAAGAGTGTATTCGGGAAATGATTTTGAGCTGGTGATGGCAGCAGTGGCGAGGGCTTGGATGTGCAGCTTGAAGCAGAGGGAGGAGTCGAGGATTACCTCGAGACACTTGGCGTGGGGGACAGGTGAGATTGAGCAGTCGTTGATGGATAGGTCAGGTGGGGGGGAGAGTGACTTAGGAGGAAGACTATGAACTCGGTTTTGTCCATTTTCCATTTAGGAAGCGTACATTTTGGATAGTAGGGAGGTTATGTCAGGGCTGGACATATAGATCTGGGTGTCGTTGGTGTAGAGGTGGTATTGAAGGCCGTGGGACTCAATGAGTTGCCCTAGACCAAGGGTGTAAATAGAGAAGAGTAGTGGTCCCAAGACTGAGCCTTGGGAAACACCAACAGAGGGGGTAGGGTGAAGAGGAGGTGTGGGAGTGGGTGACGTTGAAAGTCCGGTCCGTTAGGTAAGAGGAGATCCAGGAGAGGGCTAGGTCAGTGATGCCAAGAAATTCTAGAATTTGAAGTAGGGGTGAATGATCGACGGTGTAAAAGGTGGCAGATAGGTCGAGGAGGAGGAAGACAGAATAGTGTTGCTTGCTCTTGGGGGTCAGCAGGTAATTGGTGACTTTGGTTAGGGCTGTTTTGGTGGAATGGTGGGATCGGAAAGTGGATTGTAGGCAGTCAAGTAGGGAGCAGGAGGAGAGGTGGGAGGACAGTTTGGAATAGACGTGGTGTTCACGTAATTTTGAGGCAAAGGGGAGAAGAGATTTGGGGTGATAGTTGGAGACAGATGCAGGGTCAAGGGAGGGTTTTTTTAGGATGGGTGTGATCAGGGCGTGCTTGAAGGATGAGGGGAAGACACCAGTAGTGAGTTTTATGTTGAAAAGATGGGTTAGGGCAGGGATAAGGACTGCAGTGAGGTTGGGGATGAGGAGGGAGGAGAGTGAGTCAAGGGCACAGGTGGTGTGGTGGGATTATGGGAGAAGGGAGGAGAGATGACCCTCTGTCATGGTGGAGAAGCTTCCTTTGGACGAAGAGGGTTGGGTGGTAGAGGGGGAGAGCCGAGGGGACAGTGGATCGAAGCTTCCTCTAATTTTGTCGATCTTCTGTTAGAAATAGGTGGAGAAGTCGCCGACAGAGATGAGGGGAGAAGGAGGAGGTGCAGGTGGATAGAGTATAGAGTTAAAAGTTTTGAATAGTTGCTTGGGGTTGTGGGACAGGGAGGTTATTAGATAAGAATAGTAGGCTTGTTTTGCGGTGGTAAGTGCAGTCTTGAAGTCATTGAGGGACTGCTTGAACATGGAAGAAATCCCACTCTGCAGCGCAATTCACCATCTACGCTCAGCTGCCCTGGATGCCCGCCACAGTTTTTTAGTGAAGCTGGTAAGCCAGGGTTGTCTGTGTGCAGGTTTTGTTGTATGTGAGGGGGGTGGCCTGGTCGAGGGCTGTGGTGAGTGTGGTGTTATAGAGGGTGGCAGCAGTGTCTTGAGAGAAAGCTAAGTCTATGAGAAGGAGAAGGGAAACAGATGGTGAGTGGAAGTCAATGAGTTTAAGGTTTCTGCGGGGATGAGGGAGGTTCTGGAGAGGGGAGAGCGTGGTAGGAGGGAAGAGGGAGGAGAAGGGCAGCAGGTTATGGTCTGTTAGGGGGAGGGGTGAGTTTGAGAGGTGGCCATCATTGTGGGTGACTATAGTGAAATAGTGAAAGGCTGAGGGAGGTGGTTAGTGATAGGAGTCTAGAGGCAGTGTTGTGGGGGTGTCAATGGTGATGTTGAAATCACTCATGATGATTGTGGGGATGTCGAAGGAGAGGAAGTGGAGAAGCCAGGTGATGAAATGGACGAGAAAGATGGAGGTGGAACTTGGGGGGGTGGTAGACGACAGCCAGCTGTAGGTTGCAGGGGAGAATATGTGGACGGAGTTCACCTCGAAAGAGGGAAGGGAGACATAGGGCTTTAGTGTAATTGGGGTGAAGGAGCAGCTGTTGGACAGTAGTAGGCCGACACCTCCGGTTGTTGCTTGGGCGGGGTGTGTGTGGGAAAGAGTGAGACCGCCATAAGAGAGTGCAACAGGGCAGGCGGCATCAGAGGGGTGAGCCATGTTTTGGTGATGCCAAGGAAGAAGAGTTTGCTGGAGATGAAGAGATCATGGATGAATGAGAGCTTGTTGCATACAGAGCGAGCGCTCCAGAGTGGACCAGGTAGGGGGATTGGGGGAGGTGGGCTGGGTGAATGGGTGTAAGGTTTTGGGGGTTGCGGGTGTTTGTAATGGGGAGTGGGTATGGGGTAAAAGTGACTGTGGGGATGTGGGGGGACGAGGATTAGGGGAAATGTTGCCAGCATATAGGAGGAGCAGGGAGAGGGTTAGAATGTGGGGGCAGGAGAGTTGACATGGTGGGCGTGCATGTTTGAAAACAAAGGATTGAGTGTGAAGGAAGAGTTCAGAGGAGTGGGTGAGATGGCTTGGTAGGATGGAGGGAGAGAGTACTATTTTGTTACTGGGTGGAGGGATGGGAAGAGATAATAGGAAGTGGAGTAGGATAGGAGTGAGAGTGAAGAGAAGGGAAAACATTGTATACAGGTGACAGGGATAGGATGCAGTGGGGGTGAGAGGTGGGGGGTCAGGAGCTGTCAGGGATCAGGTGTAGCAGGAAGGTGAGGAAATCTGGTGGAGTCATGTCAAGACAAGACTAGGTGCACAGCACCAAGTGAGGACAGTGCCCAGCACGTGGACATGAGATGGGCAGATAGATGAGGTGCACGTGCTGGGCACTGTCCTGACTTGGTGCTGTGCACCTAGTCTTGTCTTGACACGAGGGAGCAGACAAAGGAAGGGGTCAGATGCAGCAAGGGGAGAGGGTGTACAGTGATGATAAAGTTATACCAGGACAGACAGTCGCACAGCACATAGGGATGAGGTGAAGCAGAGGGATGAGATGCGGTTGGGGATCAGGCTGCAGTAGGGGTGAGCAATATGAATGAGGTCATACGAGGTCCAGACAGATCACAGCACATGAGGATGAGATGCAGCAGGGAGATGAGATGGATCCATGGATCAGGTGCAACGGGGGACAAGTGCAGCAGGGATGTGCAAAGCAGATGAAGTCCGACCAAGTCCAGGCAAATGCAAAGCACATAGGGGATGAGATGCAGCTGGGGATGTGCAATACGGAGGAAGTCTTACAAAGTTAAACAGATGCACAGTACATGGGGATGAGATGCAGCAGAGTGATAAAATGCAGCCAGTGTTCAGATGCAGATGGAAATGAAAAAAGGGATAGAGTATGTGGTAAGCGCTAGGGAATAAGTACAGCTCCACGGCCAGTAGTAAATTACCTTTAGGCTTTAATCAAAATGTGTGCAACACGCGGGTCCATTAACCACGATGCATTTCAACGCAGTATGCGTCTTTCTCAAGTCAAGTGACTTGAGAAAGACGCATACTGCGTTGAAATGCATCGTGGTTAATGGACCCGCGTGTTGCACACATTTTGATTAAAGCCTAAAGGTAATTTACTACTGGCCGTGGAGCTGTACTTATTCCCTAGCGCTTACCACATACTCTATCCCTTTTTTAAATTACCGTACATATCCTCCCTGCGGGGAGTGGGTTGTGGAGCTGCTCTGGGCTACAGGACCTGGCCTTCGTCATTTAGTTAATCTTCCTGAGCGGCCACGTGATTCTTGGGAAACAAGGAAAACGTTGAAGACGCTAATTTTTAACATCATTCCAGAAGAGTGAAATTCATTATCTTAAAGACCTCGCAAGTGTGCAAGATATTCCAGTTGTGCGGACGGCACAACTGGTCAAGGTGAGCAATAAAAAAATATACCGAGGGTAATTATTGCAAACACAGTATGGCGCAAATTGGATTTTATTTTTTACAGATGCAGATGGAGACACACAGAGTCCAGATAAATGCAAAGCACATAGGGATGAGGTGAAGCAGGGGGATGAGATGCCGTCAGGGTCCAGGAGTAGCGGGGGATCTGCAAAATGAATGAAGACATATTCGGTCCAGACAGTACACAGCACATGGGGATGAGATGCAGCCAGAGGTCAGGTGCAGCCAGGGGTCAGATGTAGCGGTAGATTGTGCAGTAATAGAGGGTCGTGCAGGAAGCAGGCTGCTGGTGGTTGTCAGCAGAGCTGGCGAAGGTGCATGGCAGGCCCACCGGCCCGATTTGCTTGATGTCTCCAGGTCGTGCAGCAGGCTGAGGGCAGGTCACTGGAGGTCATCTTGGTCTGTGCTACTTGGCCATGGGTAGCTCTCTGGAGTCTAGGTTGGTCTCTGTTACTTGGAGGCAGACTTGGCCAGAGCTATGTGGCCTCCGCTAGTGAGTCTGCCAGTGACTCTACCCTTTCTGCATGGGAGTGGCCAGTCCACTTCTCATATCCTATATCTTATAAACCAAAGGTGCTTTAAGGAATACTGTAGTGAACAATTTTTCTTCTACCTCCAAAACTCCTCTTAATCTAGTGGGACCCGCTTCCGCTGTTGCCATTCAGCACGATGTTACCAATACAAAAAATAAGCCTAAAAAATCATTTTTAATGCTGCCCTCCAGCCTCCCCCTGGCAACAAATGCCCTGTACAGCCATCACATTTTTAAAGACATACTGATAGGATATTTAGATTGTGAGCATACAAAAAATAAGCCTAAAAAAGCATTTTTAATGCTGCCCTCCAGCCTCCCCCTGGCAACAAATGCCCTGTACAGCCATCACATTTTTAAAGACATACTGATAGGATATTTAGATTGTGAGCCCCAAGATGGACAGTGTTGCAAAAATGTATGTAAAGCACTATGGAATTAATAGCACTATATAAATGATGAAATTATTATTATTATTATTATTATTATTACCTGTGACCGTCTTCACTTTCTTCTAGTTAGTATTCTGCAGTGTATGACCTGCCAGCTGGAGTTTTTCATGGAACAAGTCAGAAGTCACTCTTCAATACAAGTCTATGAGGGCCTTGTTTTGTCTCTCATTGACTTGCATTGAGTACCTGTAATGTAACTTCTGACTTTCAGCAAGTCAGAAGTTGATGTCACAAGATGACATTGCAAAGCAGGATTTTTTCAATGTCTTCAACATTTTATTTTGCAATAGTCTCACATGTCAAGTAATAAGATGAGTTTTGGCTGTTTTATCCTCAGCCATCTTCAAATTTCAGGAAAGCTGAGGATGTAACAGTTGAAATGTATCTTATTACTTGATATGTAAGATTATTGCAAAATAAAACTTTAAAGTCATTGAAAAAATACTGCGTTGTGCTAATTTGTCTCTGGAGAGTAAACTGGGTGTGCCATCCCATTAGTGTGCACCACAACAAGGGGGCGTTCCAAGTAGATAATCTTCATTTCAAGATGGCGCTGCAAGCAGGGGCTGGCTGGAGCCTCCGTCCCCGGGTGGCACGTCCGTCCATCCAACCCTGACTTGAGGACCGAGGGAGGGGTAGTGCTGTCAGAGATTTTTGATGACCGGGGGTGGGGGGTTCGGTGCTGTCAGAGATTTTCGATGACCGGGGGGGGGGTGCTGTCGGAGATTTTTGATGACCACTCACTCACCATGTCGGCCGCCGTCTGCATCGCCGCGCCGGCCGGCCCATTCTTTTAGGGGGGCGGCCCTACAAGTAGGCTATACCACCAGCCCAGTGCCCCCATGCCACCTGGGCCAGTCCCCCCTGGCTGCAAGTCCTGAGAGGTTTCCGAATAAGGTGAAGATGCAGGAGGGTGAGTAGGGAAGGGACCTTAGATTTAATGCACCACTGCAGCATTGCTTGCTCTGGCAGGTGATGATATGTTGTGCTGATGCATCTTGGGATTTAAAATTCAGCATAAAAATATATATAGGAAACAGGATTGAGTCTGAAGGGAAGAAAGTTGAGCTAATCTTTATGAATACACTATACATATAAGAAGTAACATCCAAGAGAAAATCAAAAATGAGCAAAGATCCCAAATTTGAAGTGCAGAGTAAACAATCAAATGGGGATGCAGTTATAGAATATACTGTCAGTACATCATGTAGAAAAAACTATACAATTGTATCAAAAAGGATGGCCAAATGCATTTTTTAGTATAACTTAGACAACAGTTTTCCTAAATATGCTCAGCAAATGCATACAAAAAAGAAAACTTTTGTAGTATCCATTTGCCTGTAATGGTACCTTTACACGCCGCAACAGGATGTTGGCAACAACCGGGTACATGAGAGAAATGTATCTTGCACCGCCAAATCAACCCGCTGTTGCGGCGTGTAAAGACGGTTGTTGCCACCCGTCACTTGAGGCACCTGTTTCAGAGCAGAGCCCTAAAACAGGTGGATTTCTAGGCGATGGTTGCGGGTTGTATCGGCGTGTAAATATGGTAGGGTAAGGTTTATTCGTCACCTAGATAACTCCCCGGGGCGTGACACAGCCTCCGGGAAACCACCCCCCTTCAGCGATCATTGGAGGAAGCTCTTGCATTACGATTAGTAGTCGCTGCATAGGGCGGCATATTTAAGGAGCTGACCACTCACACTACACAATTGCTCGACTGTCATGTATTAGTCTGCCTCCTGTGCTGGCTGGCCAATCATGATGTTATTGCTTTGTCCTATCAGCGTACGGAATTCTCGTAATCCACAATTGTGGCACGCCTATGTGTTGTCCCTGCTGCCTTTGTCCCGCCCTTATTACCTTGTTATTGCGGCATGTAAATGTGGTAAGGTAAGCTACAGAAGGTAACTTGTGGCACCCGGCGGTGTATCCAGAGATAGATGTAACCTACCGTAGCGCACCTTGTTGCGGCGTGTAAAGGTGGTGCGTTTACTGTTGGCAACCGTTTGTGCGTGCTCGTGCACGTGAAGCACCCGGTTGTTGCCACCATCCTGTTGCGGCGTGTAAAGGTACCATTATCGTTTATCGGTGCATCTGAAGTGATGTTGAGTCTTGAGGAGGGATGGAGGTAGCAATTCATACAGGCGCTGAGGCTCATAGTCCACAATAACATTATTGTACATTGCACAATCTGTGTATACTCTCTTGTAAGTTTTATTCTTGGGGCTAGGAGTTTGAACTAATGCTTAAAATATAAAATTAGATCCACTATCAATAACATCATGTGGAAGAATTTTTTTAATGAAAAAAATGTGCATATGGCATTCTTGAAATAACCACTTTATTGTTCTTGTCAGTCCATTGTTGCACACCAGCTTGTTCTGTTTATCTCAACCTGCCGTTCAATTTCCATAATTTATCCATACTTTCTAAAAATATTAAACCTGGGAATGAAATGATTAAAAAATACATAAGAATACTCTGTACAGGAAATAATGAGAGTGAGCTCATGGTCCATAAACTGGAACATATACAATCTGGACCAGAAAATTATTAAATCATCAGAAAACCTTTACAATAAGAGAACAGTTCATTTTCATTGCACACTGTATGTCAATATGATTTGTATCATTTTATAATTAATTCACAAATAACACTAATTAAAAAATATATCACATAATTGGATGTCCTTCAGGTTTTAAAAATTCCCAAACCCGTTGCCTGTAAAATGTGTCCCTAAGAATTGCACTCTTCACAATGACAAGAAAGAATATATCGATATGTGGCGGTGAGCCGGATGCCTCCAGAGCAGCGCAGCCTTATCGCTTTCAGCTTAGAGGTTTGCGGCCGACAGCAATGGCACGTGGAGCGGAAAGGTTGTTTTAAAACTGTGCTGAAGGAAACAAGAGGGTCTGAGCGGGATGTTTGACTGCAGCGTCCTTCACACCGGGCCAGCAAAACCATCTATAAAGTAAAAAGAAAGAGGATAGTGAAAGAAAGGAACTTCAGTGTCTTTAAACTGGTGTTTGGAAGGGTTCTCGAAGAATGAGATAACATGGCATCCCTAATATGATTAAAACTACCGGACATCTAAATCACGTGTTGCACACTGAAGACATACGAATCACGAGACCAAAAGCTGTATGATGCATAAATCACTTGGCAGGGATGTAAAAAATATATCTATTTCTCATGAGCACAAGGGGGGTTATCGCCAGCTTCATCCTCCTCAATATTTATTTGATTTTCAGTTGTGTGGAAATGGTTTCCATGCACTGCTATAAAACTGGGAGACTCACGGAGGAGGAGGATGAAGCTGGAGATTTCCTGGTTGACCCAAAGTGGGTTACAACATATTTCACGCCCACCAACAGATGTTGTTGTTATCAGTTTATAGACTGGTCTTGGGAGCTGTATGTTTTCAGTCTGCAGGCCATACTGACACAGCATGGGCTGCAGGGAAACAGTTTTATCTTATTCTTGGAAAAACCCCCTCAAAAATTATTTTTACTTTAAGATAAACAGTGAACCATTTGCTATTTAGAATGTGTAACTTCTTTCAGCATGCAGCTCCTATGTAGATATATACAGTTGAAACCAGATATTTAAACACTATATGAAAAACACACATGCATATTTTTCTCACTTGCCCTGAAGAAGAAAGAAAAAGTTGAAACGTGCGTTGGTGGCGGGGTATGGCCACATAGGATTTAACATTTTGATACAATCAGCAGGTTCAGCAAACAGGTATAATTGCAATACCTTTACCTTGTTGCAATATGCATTGGGCATCCTGAGAAATATATTAGGTTAGCCTGGGTAATTTAATTCAGTTTAAGCACACAGGGTAGTAATAAGTGGTCAAAGCATTAGGATATAAGGTCCCAAAAAAAGAGTGAAATCTTTTACACTGTGCTGTCAATTTTGGAGTGACCTTGCTATCTATATTCATATATTGATATGTTTGTATACTTATGTTGACTTAATTGTCAATTAGTATGTGTGCCTGCCCAGAGTACTTTACCTTCCATGGTATCTATTGGCTACATACCAATCAGTTTTTTCCACAATAACAAATCTGTTTTTTTTTTTTGGCTGGTTTTTGAGCCTCCTATGCAGCTATGCATTTTTTGGATTTTGCCATTTTTTGCCAAAAATGCAAGCAAAAACTGCTTTGTTTTTTTACTGTACCCAAGAAACAGATCAGTTTTCCCATAGGACTCCATGTTAAAAACAAGGATCCGTTTTTTTACTGCACCCAAAAATGTTGCTTGCAGCGTTTTTTTGGGTCCAGTAAAAAAACAAATACCTTTTGTTAACAATGCAGTCACACTTGATCCCAGGATCCGTCTTTAGCATCATTTTTTGGACTTAGAAAAATAAACTTAAAAAACTGATGCCAATAACGGATCCAGGGCTTATGTGTGATCCTAGCCTTTCATGAAATGGAAAAAAAATTTTCTTAAAAATATGTGTTTTAATTAATAAAGAGAAGTTAATTATTTACCTAAGTGTGGCGTGCAGTTCGCATGAGCACCAATAGCAGATAACTGGCGGTGTTATGGTTGAGGCTATGTCTTTCTCACTATCTCACACAAAATCAGAATAAACCTTTCCTATTTTATGTCAATTAGGATTTCCATAATTATTTGCCAAATGCTAGAATGAGAGAGAATGTTTTAAGGCATTTTTATTACTTTCTGCAAAGTTACAAGTATACACAAAAAATATTATAATCTGAGAGTCCTCAGTGGTTGACACGTTTTAATGGCTAACTGAAAATATGGTACACATAGCAAGCTTTTGGGACACTGTGGCCCCTTCGTCAGGCAGATAATGACACAGATTCTGAAGACACACACATATATTCATAAGCAAATAAACAAAAAAAACAAACAAAAAAGAAACAGTCTTAGATGCTGGAGTAAATGTGACAGGTGATGTAAAGCAGAGTCAGACTAGGGAAGAAGAGATGGGCCTGGGGAATTGAAACTAAAAGTCTAAGATAAGCGGAACAAATTGTATAATGGTTATATGGTAGTGGTCTGTGGAGAACTGAAAATACTTAAATGAGTTGAGGAAAGCAATAAAAGGAAGCGAGGGTGTTCACGTGAGAGGTGTCAAAAGTTCATTGTCCTCAAAATGGAGTCTGTTGGAAGCTGTGATATCCCCAAATGTCTTTTCAAGTTATATAAAAACGCATGAATCTGTGATGTCCCCAAATGTCCATTCATGTTATATAAAAAACCATAAATCCATGTGATACATTTAATCCTGTTTTGAATGTGTCAAAGGTCGTTATCAATTTGCATTCCCAAATTCTTCTCTCTCTCTCTGAGATTTCAAGTTGCTTTTTAAGATGAGCAGCCCCATATCGGTTTTTACTGTGGTCAGGGCTGGAAAAATGTTAAGCTACAGGTAGGTCCATACGCTTTTCTTTTATTGAGTGGTGTTGAGTATTCATTCTTGTCCTGAATTTTTGCCAGTCTCCCATACATACATGCCACCTCTTGGACATTTGGTACACATGATTAAATACACCACATTGCTTGTGGTGCAACTGAAGCTACCTGGGATCTTGAAGTCCTGATCTGTCCCAGGAATCCTTATCTTGTCCGTTGTCATTATAGATGGGCAGGTTTTGCACCTGTTCTGGTTGCATGGAAAGGTTCCTGTTGCTGCTGGAGAGGACAGGGCCTACCACTCCTACAAAAAGATGCCCGACTAAAATCAATATTTCCGGATCCCCCACTCTTGTGTTTTAGACAACCTCCAAATCTAAAAAACATCATTGTCAGAAGCGCTTCATCTAAATCTATTTCATCAAAATCATTTTCATCTAAATCTATTTGGTGGTAATGGGCACTCTGTCATGGTGTGGGGTGGCGGTATTTCTCTTTACATGTGGTATTATTCGGTCACTATGTGGTGGTAATGTGCACTCTGATAATGGTCTGAAAAAAAAAGAGAATAGACTAAGGCCCTGCCAAAAGTCCACCTCTTCGCGGTAACAGGCTTAGAAGATCTTATGACCAAACAAAATCTGATAGCTATGTTTGTTTGTGATGTGGTGCTTGATGGGAACTGTTAATATGTAATTGGTGATACGTGGTGCATAAGTGCAATTTTTCCAATAGTGAGTAGTGGAACTGTCAAAGGTTTGAGGGGTGGAAGCGGAGCTGAGGCATAGTCTCAGTGGGCCTCAAAATTTTGATAGTAAGGGGCCCTGAAATTCCTAGTGGCAGCCCTGCATGTTGTTAGAAGAATATTAAAAAGTTGTCTTAGTTGATTTGGGGTTTGTTTGACTGCTGCTTCACTGACAGTTATGTCCTAGTGTGCAGCATTTTCCAGAAGTCCTGGTCTTCGGCAAGCTTCCATGAATGTTTCAAAGACATGCACAATCTGTGTAATAGTAGGAATGTCCATCATTGCCTATTGCAACCCATCAGAATCTGAGCTGTGATTGGCTGCTAGAGGCCACCTGATAAATATCCAAACTATTATCTCACAGATACAAACTGTAAATAGACTTTATTTTTGGTGAATGACTGTAAAACGCAGGGTTAAAATTTCCCCTCAAAAAATAGTCTATGATGTTACCCGAGTCAAATAAGGTCGTTATGCATAATGTTGCTGTTGTGAATGTAACGGTGCGGATTCCTTTAGCGGACATATACACATACATACACACATACATACATACATATACTCAAGTTTATATTAGATTATTCAAAATCTTAAAGATGGGATGCAGTCAACTTAAATCTATAAAGAAATCGTAATATATGGAAAATAAATAAAAATGTAAAATATATTGCACACGATGTGTAAAAAATAATGTTGACTAAAATTAAAGGAGACAAACTGAATACTGAAGGACAAAAAAAAGTCAGAATACAGCCATCTGAAAGGATGTTCAATTCTCCTGTTCAAATATGGTTTACGAGGCAAATTGCTACCTGAATGGATGTTTTGTGAAGCCATCTTTGTCATTAATGAGCCAAGTTACACGTAGGGATATCGGTAAGGATATCGCTGCAACGTCACAGGGTCAATGCACACGTCGCTGCGTGTGACATTCCGCAACGACTAGTGATAAGCTCGCTGATCGCTGGTCATTGCGGAATGGCAGGGATCATTTTTTGATCACTGGTCTCCCGCTGCCCCGCATGCATCAGCATGTGTGACAGGGGCAACGACCAGCAATCTGCATGCTGCACCCAAGACACCCGAGAGATCCTTGCGACTGTCGAGTGTCGGCGCATCGCTGGGGAATTGCTGGTGAGTCTGCCTGTGTGGCATCTCTCCAGTGATCATATACCGATGTTCCAGCGATCGTGGTCCGGTTGGATCGTTGATCGGGTCGCTGCAACATCGGTATGTGTAACCCGGCCTTAATATTATTTCGTTACTACATATAAATCTTATCAATGGAAAATATTCGGGAAAATAGTCTATTTATATAATCGGCAGTTTGGGATTCGGGCGTTGTAGCCGAATCCCAAAATGCTTTGCGGCACTGTGAGCCGCAGATTCTGGCCGCAAACGCTCGCTACACGCACCGCCTGCCCCCTCTGCCTCCCCCGCCGCCAGGGCCGCACCGTCCATTCCACAGTGCGAGCCCTCAGCCAGCAGCCAGGGGGAGCGGCTTTAGACAACGGCCCGCCGCAACCAGCACCGCCCGCCTTCATGACAGACGCTTGCTGCTCACTCCTCTTACCCCCGCTATGCCCTCACTCCCCACACTGCCCCTGCTCACACCTCTTTCCCCCCTATGCCCTCACTCCCCACACTGCCCCTGCTCACTCCTATTACCCCCTCATGTCCTCACTCACTCCCCACACTGCCCCTGATTAACCCCTCACTCACCCACACTGCCCCTGCTCACTCCTCTTACCCCCCTATGCCCTCACTCAACACACTGCCCCTTACCCCCTACTCACCAACACTGCCCCTGCTTACCCCCCACTCACCCACACTGCCCCTGCTCACTCCTCTTACCCCCCATCTCCTCACTCACTCCCCACACTATCCCTGCTTACCCCAACAATCACCCACACTGCCCCTGCTCACTCCTCTTACCCCCCATACGTCCTCACTCACTCCCCACACTGCCCCTGCTTACCTCCTACTCACCCACACTGCCCCTGCATAGCCCCCCCACTCACCAACACTGCCCCTGCTTACCCCTCACTCACCCACACTGCCCCTGCTCACTCCTCTCACCCCCCCTATGCCCTCAATCCTCACACCGCCCCTGCTTACACCCTACTCACCCATACTGCCCCTGCTTACCCCCAATCACCCACACTGCCCCTGCTTACCCCCCAATCACCCACACTGCCCTGCTACCAACATAGCCGCCTGTATACTCTGCTACCCACAGAGCCGCCTCTATACTTTGCTACCCACAGAGCCGCCTGTATACTCTGCTACCCACAGAGCCGCCTCTATACTCTGCTACCCACAGAGCCGCCTCTATACTCTGCTACCCACAGAGCCGCCTCTATACTTTGCTACCCACACAGCCGCCTCTATACTCTGCTACCCACAGAGCCGCCTCTATACTTTGCTACCCACACAGCCGCCTCTATACCCTGCTACCCACACAGCCGACTCTATACTCTGCTACCCACAGAGCTGCCTCTATACTCTGCTACCCACAGAGCCGCCTCTATACCCTGCTACCCACACAGCCGCCTCTATAGTCTGCTACCCACACAGCCGCCTCTATACTCTGCTACCCACAGAGCCGCCTCTATACTCTGCTACCCACAGAGCTGCCTCTATACTCTGCTACCCACACAGCCGCCTCTATACTCTGCTACCCACAGAGCTGCCTCTATACTCTGCTACCCACAGAGCCACTTCTATGCTCTGCTACCCACAGAGCCGCCTGTATACTCTTCTACCCACAGAGCCGCCTCTATAGTCTGCTACCCACACAGCCGCCTCTATACTCTGCTACCCACAGAGCCGCCTCTATCCTCTGCTACCCACAGAGCCACCTCTATACTCTGCTACCCACAGAGCCGCCTCTATACTCTGCTACCCACAGAGCTGCCTCTATACTCTGCTACCCACAGAGCCACTTCTATGCTCTGCTACCCACAGAGCCGCCTGTATACTCTGCTACCCACAGAGCCGCCTCTATACTCTGCTACGCACACAGCCGCCTCTATGCTCTGCTACCCACAGAGCCGCCTCTATACTCTGCTACCCACAGAGCCGCCTCTATACTCTGCTACCCACACAGCCGCCTCTATACTCTGCTACCCACACAGCCGCCTCTATACTCTGCTACCCACACAGCCGCCTCTATACTCTGCTACCCACACAGCCGCCTCTATACTCTGCTACTCACACAGCCACCTCTATACTCTGCTACCCACACAGCCGCCTCTATACTCTGCTACCCACACAGCCGCCTCTATACTCTGCTACCCACAGAGCCGCCTCTATACTCTGCTACCCACAGAGCCGCCTCTATACTTTGCTACCCACACAGCCGCCTCTATACCCTGCTACCCACACAGCCGACTCTATACTCTGCTACCCACAGAGCTGCCTCTATACTCTGCTACCCACAGAGCCGCCTCTATACCCTGCTACCCACACAGCCGCCTCTATACTCTGCTACCCACAGAGACGCCTCTATACTCTGCTACCCACAGAGCTGCCTCTATACTCTGCTACCCACAGAGCCGCCTCTATACTCTGCTACCCACACAGCCGCCTGTATACTCTGCTACCCACAGAGCCGCCTCTATACTCTGCTACCCACACAGCCGCCTCTATACTCTGCTACCCGCAGAGACGCCTCTATACTCTGCTACCCACAGAGCCGCCTCTATACTCTGCTACCCACAGAGCCGCCTCTATACTCTGCTACCCACAGAGCCGCCTCTATACTCTGCTACCCACAGAGCCGCCTCTATACTCTGCTACCCACACAGCCGCCTCTATACTCTGCTACCCACAGAGCCGCCTCTATACTCTGCTACCCACACAGCCGCCTCTATACTCTGCTACCCGCAGAGCCGCCTGTATACTCTGCTACCCACAGAGCCGCCTCTATACTCTGCTACCCACAGAGCCGCCTCTATACTCTGCTACCCACAGAGCCGCCTCTATACTCTGCTACCCACAGAGCCGCCTCTATACTCTGCTATCCACAGAGCCGCCTCTATACTCTGCTACCCACAGAGCCGCCTGTATACTCTGCTACCCACAGAGCCGCCTGTATACTCTGCTACCCACAGAGCCGCCTGTATACTCTGCTACTTACAGAGCCGCCTGTATACTCTGCTACCCACAGAGCCGCCTGTGTAATCTGCTACCCTCAAAGCCGCCTGTATAATCTGCTACCCTCAGAGCCGCCTGTATAATCTGCTACCCACAGAGCCGCCTGTATACTCTGCTACCCACAAAGCCGCCTGTATAATCTGCTACCCTCAGAGCCGCCTGTATAATCTGCTACCCTCAGAGCCGGCTATATACTCTACTACCCACTGACCCGCCTGTATACTCTGCTACCCACTGACCTGCCTGTATACACACAATTCATTTCACCACGCTCCCGATGCAATTGCATCGGGCCAGGGGCGTAACTAGAACTGGCAGGGCCCCATAGCAAACTTTTGAACGGGGCCCCCTCCAAGACACACCCCCAATGACACGCCCCCTTCAAGACACACCCCCTTACCGAATCAGTGTTAACAGTCTGACGCCACCCAGTTTACCGTATATACTCGTGTATAAGCCGTCCCCCCCTACTTTTGCCCCCAAAACCTGGGAAAACCTATTGACTCGTGTATAAGCCGAGGGTGGACCCCAGCATAGGTATACAGCCCCCAGCAGTGTGGTATACAGGCCTCCCCAGTGGTAGTATACAGCAGCCTCTCCAGTGGTATATACAGGCCCCAGCAGTATATACAGTAGCCCCAGTGGTATACAGCAGCCTCCCCAGTGGTATATACAGGCCCCAGCAGTATATACAGTAGCCCCAGTGGTATACAGCAGCCTCCCCAGTGGTATATACAGCAGCCCCAGTGGTATACAGCAGCCTCCCCAGTGGTATATACAGCAGCCCCAGTGGTATACAGCAACCTCCCCAGTGGTATATACAGCAGCCCCAGTGGTATACAGCAACCTCACCAGTGGTATATACAGGCCCCAGCAGTATATACAGCAGCCCCAGTGGTATACAGCAACCTCCCCAGTGGTATATACAGGCCCCAGCAGTATATACAGTAGCCCCAGTGGTATACAGCAGCCTCCCCAGTGGTATATACAGGCCCCAGCAGTATATACAGCAGCCCCAGTGGTATACAGCAGCCTCCCCAGTGGTATATACAGCAGCCCCAGTGGTATACAGCAACCTCCCCAGTGGTATATACAGGCCCCCCCACTCCTCCTCTGCTGCACACGTCACCTGTAAAGGAATACATCATACTTACTTATCCCTGCCGGCTGCCGCTGTCGCCGCTCTGCACCGCGCTCCATCTTCATCCAGCTTCTTCCTGGTTGTGACCGGCGGGTGCAGGCAATGACGTCACAACCAGGAAGAAGCTGGATGAAGACGGAGCGCGGTGCAGAGCGGCGACAGCGGCAGCCGGCAGGGATAAGTAAGTATGATGTATTCCTTTACAGGTGACGTGTGCAGCAGAGGAGGAGTGGGGGTGCCTGTATATACCTACTGGGGGGGCCTGTAGCTAACCGGATAGCAGCGTAGCGGCGCTGGGTCCGGGCCCCCCACAAGGGCCGGGCCCCAAAGCGACTGCTACGTCTGCTATGCCGGTAGTTACGCCCCTGCATCGGGCCTTTTTACTAGTATTTTATAAAAAAACATAGGACACATTGTATAAAATAACTAATCAAATGGAAAATAAAGAATTACCTTCTTATTTCACTACCATTAATAGTTGAAAATATAAGGTACCATTAAAAGACGCACTATCGATTCGATATCGCCTGCAATTTCACGAGAGTGCGCACGTTTTTGGTACTTTTCCAAGATTGCTTAGGAGATGTCTCACGGGAGATATCATAGGCAGCGCAACTAGGATGATGAAAGCAACTTTCGTTCACTGGGTATGAGCAACCCAGCGAGCAATATTTATCAATCTAATGAAGAGGGGAAGTTGCTTTCATCATCACAATTGCAGTGTCACACTGAGCAATCCTACCACATCGTTTATGCAATATCGCCTGATTTAAGTGAGTACAAATAAATCAGGCGATGTCGATCCAGCGACAAATTGCAGCCGCATCGCCCTGTTACAGGACACGACGCACTCACGATATCGATTACAATTGACCACACCACGTGACTTTGAGGCAATATTGCAATCGATATTGCGTAGTGTAACGGTACCTATAGATATAAAGGGTAATAAAACAATCAATTCCTGAAGTTCATAACCTCCCGTGTAATAAATAGAATAATAATGATACATTATACATCTACCAGTGAAACATTAAACGTACTGAAGAAAAAGATGCTCCACAATCCATTTTTTAATTCAGCATTATTTTAATCAACTAAAGAGTTGAGTTGTGCTTTATTAACTACCTGAAGGCAAGGCCATTTTCCCCCATTCATGATAATACACATTTTTAAGGGTTTTTTGTACAAGTGGTTTTAATAGCTCTGAAAATGTTCTTGTTCTGATATGTAAATAAATTCCTGCCTGTTTTGCAGTAGAAAATAAAAATAAGAAAATGTCTGTTTTCAGATTTTGCTAAAATAGATTTTAAATTATGCTAACAATAATTTCCTTTTTTTTTTTATAGAAAATTAATTTTAACTGACAGTGAATTTTGTTTTCCTGCGATTTATTTATATATTTCTTTTATTTTGCGTATTATGCTCCAAATTTAGTGTATAAGAGTTTTAGGGGCATTTCAGTATTTAAAGTGTAAATGTCATTTCATTGAAAAAAAAAACCACAATAATGCACTGGTTGTTAATGATGGGTCACATAGTAGCTAAGATAATGTTTTTTGTGCAATATGACTTCTTTTCTCACATTTTTCTGTGCTCTTTTAAAAATCGTATTTTCTGTCTGCGTGAGTGTGGTCAGTGTCTGCCAGCACTGTGTGTACTACCACAGTTCCTGAGAGCAGCTGATAGGGAGCTGTGCAATGTGATAGCAGAGAAGGGGTTAACAGAGATGTGAGTGAGCTGTGTGGAGACAGAAGAAGAGTTTGCACTCTTCCTCACCTTCTGACATTGCTCAGCAACAGTGCGGTAGCCTGTGGTAATCTTATACATTGTTTCCTCAGCAGCTGCAGTCAGCAGTGTAGGCCACGCTCCTTTATCCTTATATACGTATTCACTGTGAAGACGGATCTGAGTGATAATAAACATGTGTCTATTTCACATACAGTATACACCTTGGGGAAGGTTTATGAATTTCTTTCAATCAGAATTTTCTAATGAAGTATATTAGAAAGTTTATTAAAGTCACTTGCGCTACATTATTATTAAATAAAAATTTAAATGGTGAGTCCCAATCACACTCAGAATCACCAAGGTGTTCATTGGCAACCTGCAGTCAGGCCTGCACATGTGCCTTATTGATCAATGGAACTTTGCAGGTCCTGCAGGATGTTAATCTACTATGGCATAATGTGTTACCAATGGTTTTCTTGGTGACAGTGGTTCCAGCTGCCTTGGGATTATTAACAAGTTTCCCCCCGTGAAGTTTTAGGCTGATCTCTCACCTTCCTCATGATCCTGGATACCCCACAAAGTGAGATTTTGCATGGAGTCCCAGATCGATGTTGATTGACACTTATGTTGTATTCCTTCTGTTTTCTTACTATTGTACGAACAGTTGTCTACTTCTCAAACAGCATCTTGCTTAAGGTTTTTTAGCCCATTTTAGCCTTGTATAGGTCTAGAATCTTTTCCCTGATATCCTTAGAAATCTTTGGTCTTGCCCATGTTATAGAGGTTAAAATATGACTGATTAATTCAGTGTGTGGATAGGAGTCTTTTATAAAGGTGACAATTTAAGACAGCTGTCAATAATGCAGGTGAGGAATTGATTAGGAGTGTCTACCTGATCTGTAGGAGCCAGAACTCCTAATGGTTGGTAGGGAATCAAATACTTATTTCTCTCTTCAAAATGCAAATACATTTATATAATTTAGACAAAGTGATTTTCTGGAATTTATTTTGATATTCTATCGCTCACTGTTATAATTAACCTACCCTAAAATTATAGACTATTCATGTCTTTGTCAGTGGGAAACCTTACAAAATCAGCAAGGGATCAAATATTTATTTTCCCACTATATATAGGGGAATCACTATATATAGGGCAATCAGAATCTCTGTGGGAATTCTGACTTTATTTGACATCTGATTCCCTAGTTTGCAGGTGCATGATATTATAAAGCAGGTGATCCATCTAAGTCCAAATTGGGGGTCTTCTTATACGCTATGCATGCTGGCTGCCTCAGTACTGTAAAGCGTGGTCCCATTCAATACTGCATCTCCACGTAGTAAGCAATGACCTGGCCCTGGATCTAGATTGGCAGAGTATGCATCTTGACCCCAAAGTTGGGGCTCACAGGTACTTCTTATGGCACAGGTCCTGGAACTCCCCTGGTGTGTATTATAGTTATTCTACTTGATTATGGCTCTGCTCTGGGCGAGGGGTTCTGGCTACAACTGGCAAAGGTCTCTGACTTTATCTGGTATGGATTGCTCTCTCAGCTAGGGTCACCGATCTTCCTTTCTGCTTAGGTCACAGATCTTCCTCTCAGCTAGGGTCACTGATCTTCCGTTCTGCTCAGGCCTTTTAGGGGATCTGGCCATTCTCTAACCCTTCTGTGACGATGGGGCTATAAGCCCACTTCACTGACACCCATCCTTATAAATGGGGGGTCTGGCACTAACTCTACCTCTTCTGAACCTGGCGAGGTCTTTTATATTTAGTAACTGCATCCCAGGTGTTATCTCTTCAAAATTTTCCCTCTAGGAAACCCACACTGAGCTCCTTTTTCCTGTTTGCTCAAATCCCCAGATATTGCAGTACATGTATTGGCCCTCCATATTGAACTTTAGACCAGGTCATCTATTTTTGCATTGTATCAACTGTTATACCATAAGTATGATAAATGTCATCACTTTGAGGTCATTTAAATATGCATCGGCACTTGTTTATGGACAGAAAGCAATAGGAATCCTTTTTTAAATTAAACTATACATATTTTTGCATATACTCAGTTTTTCTGTAGTTTCTCTTTTTTTATAAACTTTGTTTTATTGATAGCAATATAGAAATCAGTACAACATACATGGTAATGTATAGAAAGGACAACAAAAAAAAACAATAAAACATCAATCAACATCTCAGATCTGTTTTCAGGAGATGGTGGGCACCGTAGATCCATAAAATAACAATGTCAAATCAGTAATTCTCTGCTTCTATGGAGCGTTCTACTGAGAACCACCAATGTTCAGTATATTCACCACCTCTATCTAGGGTGGCAAAAACTCAAACTAGAAGTTATCTAAGAGTAAATAAGCCAAAGGAGACTTGAAAGGACAGAAAGTGTGAAAGGAAGGAAAAGTAAAAAAAGAGAGGAAAATAATAGAATAGGGGGTAGGGTGAGGGGAGGCTCCAGTTATGGAGGGGAGGCTATCAGGAGCAACCACAAAACAAGTTCAGGTTGTCTCTTAAAAGGAAATGTACTCATCAGAGCACCTGAAGTCTGACCAATAAAACCAGGTCTTAACAAACCAGTCTTGAAAATTGTGCAAGATAGAAGTGAGGTCTTCAAGCAGCATCAGCTAATTGATCTTGGGGAACCACATAGCCATAGTAGGCGGGTGTCTTTTTTCCACAAGAGGGGGATACAAGTCCTAGCTGACATAATTAAATAACATAATAGAGACCTCTTGTATTGTTTCAGTGGGATGTCACAGTGATGTAGGAGGACGAGGGCCAGATCAAGGTTTGCGGTCAAGCTAGTAACTCTGGACAACTTTTTGCACATTTTCCCAAAATGGGGCAAGAAGTTTACACACCTAGAAGATATGTAATAATCTTCCCTCTTCCTCACTGCACCTCCAGTAGAGGGGGCTTTTCTCAAGGAATATCGAGTTTAACCTGGTTGGTACTCTGTACTATGTGGAGAGCAGTTTAAAACCCACTTCCTGGAAGCGAGAAGATATAGAAGATTGATGTGTCAATGTACATATCCTCTAAATAAATGAGACAAAAAAGCGCATAAGGTCTTATCCTTTAGATGGTCAAAGGAAGGCTGTGGCACAATATGGTTTTGCTCAACTGGGTTGGTTGTGACAACTCACAACCAGTATATGCGCTTGTCCAGCTTGCTGCAGTTTCCACACTCCCACGATACACGTGGCACAAGAAACTGAAACTAAATGGATGAAGTGCCCAAAAGATCCGCGCTGCTGGAATGAAAACCAGGATCAATGCAGTCTGGGCAAATGGTGCCTTTTATTCTGACGCGTTTTGAAGCCAATACCTCGCTCCTTCCTCAGGGATTAACCATCGTCAATCCCTGAGGAAGGAGCAATGTATTGGCTCTGAAACGCATCGGAATAAAAGGCAGCATTTGACGAGACTGCATTGATCCTGGTTTTCATTCTAGCAGCGCAGATCTTTTGGACACTTTGTCCATTTTGTTTCAATGTACATAACCTGACCCATTGTTCCTCCGACAGCTGGAGTTGTAGCTCTTCCTCCCATTCTGTTTGGAATTTGGTCTTAATTTTTTCTGTAGGGATAGTGATTAAATAATAAGCCCGAAAAAAGGGTGTGTCTTACCGGACCAGAGTCCAAGCACTCCACCTCAAAAGGTGATGTAGACCCAGGGAGGTAGGGATTTCAGAAAATGGATTAGCTGATTGGCTCTCCACAAGTCTAGAGCACAGGGGGCCGGGGATCCATAAGTTCTTGCCTCCCCTTCATCGCTTCTCTTGTTTCTCTTAATATTGATGGCGTGAGCAAGGAAACAGTTACCCACAATCCATGGGACTTCTGATCGAAACATTCATTGTATATTAACATGTGTTTTTTTTTGGATCTGTTAATCCTATATTTCTTGTAATTGCACGAAATCCTAAAGACCTAAGAGAAATAAGTTATGTTGTTTTGATAAGACTCAGATATCTTTACCTTTACCAGATATGATGAAGCAAATGCATATTACAGTTTCAGCCTATGAAAATAAACAAGGGTTCACTAACAGTAAGCAAAAATTTTGGAGTAGAATTAAACATGAAAGGGGACATTTATGAAGTGTCATGCACCAATTGTGGTGGCAACATTTTTATGTTAATTTTCATCACTGCTCTAAAAGAACGGTCAGAGCGGAGGGGGCTACCTGCTGCTCAATGATATTTTAATCAATTACCAGTTCAATACTGCCATAAACTTCAATTTGTGCTGCTGGCTGAGCATTTATGTCACAAAAGTATTAAGAAATTTGCTGCACTTTAACTGGTGGTCTGGGGATTAAGATTATGTAAATGTGCACCAAAGAGTATTAGAGCATTGCAAAAACTTTCATTGGAAAATTATCAAAACCACTCTACTTTAAACTAATTATCACTCTTCATAGATCATTGGGCGTCTTTTGATCACATCATTATTTTTATGTGGTTGACCTATTCTACAATGAGACATAGTATTTATTTTTTACCAAAGGTGAACCTGACAGTACAGACATGCTGCCCGATCAACCAGCAGCATGTCTCAGATACTGGCCATTTAATTTCAACCAGGTGGGTCTGACTCTTCTCTGGCGTCTTCTTCCTACTTGCTGCCCTTGAATGACAGGTGTTTTCATGTGTTACTGGAATAAGTAGTGCTCACTCAAAACAGTATAGCATTACATTTACGGTATTTTAGTTGGCTCTAAAGGAAATTTGTCAGGTTGGATATTGCTATTAGCCTGCAGATATAGGGCTAATCTGCAGGTTAATATTGTAAGGTGCTTGCCAGCTGTACTGAAAGGGCGGCAGCCAGGTGAAAATGTATACAACTAAAAAGAGAGAAGATAAGAGGCACAGATTGTGCCTTATCAAAAAGCCACTATGTGTTTCAGTGTGGATTATGTAGATATCCACTCACCTTTTAAGGTTGTGAGACCCACAACCAGTTTGAAAGCATAAGGCAGCTGCTGCAGACCTCCACCGTCATGCCAAAACCGCGGGAAATCAGGAATCAAACAGGAATGGTATCCACGGTCCGCGCTGCTGCTCTTTACCAAAGGATTTCACAAAGAGGTTATTACCATCATAAGGTCCTTTATTTCATCAAAACCTACGCGTTTCAGTGCTGTCCCAGCACCTTCCTCAGGGACATACCCTGGATGGTAATAACCTCTTTGTGAAATCCTTTGGTAAAGAGCAGCAGTGCGGACCGTGGATACCATTCCTGAAAATGTATGTTATTCCTACAGGAGCTGCAAGGTTTCAGTTATGCAGGCGTGCCAGCTGAGCAACAGTCACGGCCCTCACCACTGCGAGTGGCAGAAGCTGGAAAAATTACTTAGAACTTTGACTGACAGCTGGCTCTGTACATATGCAATGTGGAGCCAGCTGCCAGTCTAAATGACAGGGTGTAGTTATAGCGGCCACTCACTATGTACTGAGCAGTGACTGTAGCCATGTAGGAATGCCTGTGTGAAAGAAAACGGCTCTCAGGAGGAATTAAGTTAATTATGTGGCTAGGCACTTCCATAAAGTTATTGACCTAAATGTTTATCTTAGATCTGTTAACAGCTTGACTCAACCTGACAATTTTCCTCTAATGCCAGGAGAGGTGGATTTCCAGGGGATGTTGTAAATGAGAACTTTGCCCAGAAGGAAAACTGTTGCTGGTGCTGCGCAAATTGGAGGAGTTACTTTGATTAAATTAAAATTATCCATTGAAAGGTTCCAGTTAAAGGAAACCTGTCACCGCCTTTGGGCATTTTAAACTATGCTCACCAGCATTTACATGATGTAAATGGGGTTCTAGTAAACCCTGTATGTGCCTAGACTGGTCCCTCATACCTGAAATATTAACTTTTATTATGCCCAGATCTGGCCTCCTACTGAGACTGGGAGAATGCTGTTTAGACCGGGTGGATGCTGTCCTCGCTGTCCCTCCAGGCTGCTAAACCTGCCCTGTAGTTTTCAAATTTGCCACCCCTCTTCTGGCCGACCCTTGATTGACAGCCACACTAGCGCCGGCGCAGTGAAGTGGGTGTCTGTGGTGCATTGAACAGTGTCGATGTCTCACGAGACTTTACAAATCTCGCGAGACATCAACTCAGATAGACGTGCCTGCGCCTGGGGAGTCTGTGCATATTTCCAACGTCTCGCGAGATTTGTGAAGTCTTGCAAAACATCGGCACTGTTCGATACACATTGGACACCCACTTCACTGTGCCGGCGTGAGTGCGGCTGTCACTCACCACGCCGGCCAGAGGAGGGGCGGGAAATTGGAAAACTGCAGGGTGGGTTTAGCAGCCTGGAAGTGCGGCAAGGACAGCATCCACCTGGTCTAAACAGTAGTCTCCCACTTTGAGTAGGAGGCCAGCTCTGGATATAATAAAAGTTCATATTTTAGGTATGAGGGGCCAGTCTGGGCACATACAGGGGTTACTAGAAACCCATTTACATCATGTAAATGCTGGTGGGCATAGTTTAAAATGCTCAAAGGGCTGAAAGGTTCCCTTTAAAGGGAATCTTTTATCAGGGTTTTAGCCACCTAATTAGAGCATAGCTTAATGTAAAGAGAAAGACCCTGACTCCATCAGTGAGTCACTTATTGGCCTGCATATTGTAGCTTTGATAACATCACTGTTTTAATCAGCAGGAGTGTATCATTAGAAGACTAGTACACCTGCTGCCATGTAGTCTTCCATATTTATTAGCTTTTCATAACCCTTCTGTCTGCATAGACCCTAGTTTTTTGCATTTGCAGAGAAATCAGTCAATCAGTTGTTGAAGGGGTTATACCAAGCTCAGTACTCAGAGAACTGGTAGACATGCAGCAGATTTTATCAGAATTACAGTAAGACGTCTCTTCAACATGCTGCTTTCAAATGACGTGGCAAAAACTGGTGTCAGATTCTTTTACATTACAGCTCCATATAACCTTTGAATTCATTTGAATTAATGCAGATATTTCAGGTTATGTGTATCAGGCCGAAGAAACACTGGCAAGAGTATATGAAAGACTCAGGTGAGTCTCTCATTGGATCATCCAGCACGGCCACCGGCTCTCCAGACACGAGCATGCAGCTGCATTGAAATATATGGAGCTGCACGCCCCTGTCCGGAGAGCCGGTGGCCGTGCTGGATGATGCAATGAGAGACTCACATGAGTCTCTCGCATGCTCTGTCTTGCCAGTGTGTATCTAGCCGTATTCTGGCAGAAATTAAATTAATATTTTTTAAATTAGATATAATATTTTCATAGTTAACTTGATAAAGGGTTAGTTAGGTGTGCAGTCCTGTACGAAACAAATCCAGATTGCCAGATTTGCAAACTAATTGTGGCTACCGGATTACAGCATTCAGCAAGGACAGCGTCCTCCAAATGGTAATGCAGATTAATTATTGATCAGCTCCAAAACAGAGGCATGTGAAAGGAAGATACAGACAGGGATGGAAAGATTTAGGCTATTCCAAATGCAAAGTCCTGCAGGAGGGTTAGATTTCCCCTATTGTTTGAGTGTAATCAGTGTAACATCTTTCGTCACTTCCTTCATTCAGTATTATTTGTTTTTTAAATTGCTCTGGGGATTCTGGAAAACCCATAAACCACATTAAACTATAATTGCTTGGATTTGACCATTACCAAATGTAATCCTTTGATATCTTGCAGTGAGCAGCCGTGTAAGTCAGTGTTATACAAGGGATTTTGGAGGATATATAATTACATTTTGTATATGAGCTCTGTTTCTAAAATGTTTCATGTTTTACTGGAAGCGAGTGGGATGTTCATGACAAAACTAATTACTGCGCATCACTGCTAGATTAAAGTTTTCATTATATAAACTTCTGGTTTACATTATAAATCCTAGTTCAGATGACGCTCTGCAGGGTTTAAAGTTTTTATTCTTTAGCTGAGGATTTAATTAGGAAACGTTCACCTCGTCTTTGGGTTACAATTTTTGGTTTCTTGAATTATTTATTTGTTCCCTTGGTATTTGAATTATTTATTTAGACGTGATAGAGACAAGTATGGGATTATTGGTTGCAGACTGTTGTTGTCACAATTTCTTTTATATTGTGTTTTCCCTTAAAGGAGCATACTGGGAAATTTCATAATGTCTCGCTGGGTCTAAAATAGAATACGAAAATGATCTCTTCAGAGAGGAAGGAGACGAACTCTAGTGCCACCTATTGGAATATAATTGTCATATAATTTAAACTAGATAAGAACCTCAATTTGCAGACAGTGTTTCAAGGTATTGCCCCCGAACAGTGCAAATTATAAGACCCAACCTGGATGTATGAGAAACTAAGTGGGGTCTAATGGTGGGTTTACACACACCAATTTATCTGTTCAATATCTGAACCAATCTCTGGTTGCAGTGAAATCATGGACACATTGCTCTATTTTGTGGCTGTGTACAACATGGAGCAATGTATCCATGATTTCACTGCAACCAGAGATTGGTTCAGAGATTGAACAGATAAATTGGTGTGTGTAAACCCACCATAAGAGGTAAGCTTTTCTCCTTGTTGAGAGTGACACACCAGATCTGGCATTCCCTGAAACACCCTGTCTGCAAACTGAGGCTCTGATCTGGTTTACATACTAGGTCATATGATAAGGCTCATTAAAGGGTAATTTTTGACTTTTAGGATCCCTACTTACAATAGGTGGCTTTAGAGTTCAAGTCTCCTTCCTCTCTGAAGAGCCAGTTTGCATATTTTATGTACCAGAGGAGCATTACAGTTATAAGGCTCCTCATTAGGCTGGGGTTCCATCAGCATACGGCATCCGATGCAATATGCTGATAATCCTCGGCTCCTGCTCTGCTGCGAGCCGGACAAAGGGTCAGTATGCTGTGATCCGATCAGAGGAGAGGGAGAGATTAATCTCCCCATATCCTGCATTGCCGCCTCAGCGCATATAACATGTGAGTCGGGTGACATCCGACTATGTTGCGATGTTTTACACGCACCCATACTCTTGTCTGGGTGCGTGTGATCCATGACTCGCTGCCAAACCAAGTATGCTGCTATTTTTTGCTTGCCACAATTTTGGCTGAGGGAAAAATAGTAGATGGACACTGCCTGATTGATGTACAATAGTATGAGTGCTATCCGATGTTTTATCAGATTGCACTCGTCTGTTTAAAACACAAGTGGAACCGAGGCCTTACTTGCCTGCCAGATCTGATCTGTCACTCTCTGCAAGGAAAAAAGCTTACCCCTTAGGTCTAAAATAGAAAAACAATAAACTTTTTTATACATATTTCATGTTCCTTGTTTCCAATGTTGCATAATGATGGGTGTTCAACATCAATAAAAATAACATGGCATTACACATTATATGATATAGAAAATGTTATTGTTGGGGAACCTTTTGTAGTTTTACTATTGTAGGCATAAATATACTTTATGTAAGTTAATTGAACATATTTAACAACCATGAAGGTGTCTAAAGGCCCCGTTACACAGTACAATGTCCCAGCGATCTGACCAACGATCGGGTCGCTGGGACATCGTTAGCTGATCACTGGTGAGCTGTCAAACAGACAGACTCATCAGCGATCAGGAACAGCGAGAACGCTGGTATCCAGGGTAAACAGTGGGTAACTAAGCAGAGCACGGCGCTTAGTTACCCGGTGTTTACCCTAGTTACCTGCTCCCAGCGCTTGCTGTGCGGTGCTGGGAGCTCGTTCATCGTTGGTGTCCTGCTGTCACACATGCTGATGCTGGGTACCCAGCGGGACACCAACGATAAATTTATGGTGCAGGTCATTTACCAATGACCAACGATGAACAACCTCATCGTTGGTCGTTGGTAAATGTCACACGCAACGATGTAATTTCGACATCGCTGCAACGTCACCGGTGATGTTGCAACGATATCGTTACCAATATTGTAGCATGTAATAGGGCCTTAAATGTCTATGTCCAACCCAATGAAACATTGACAGTTTGCAAACTACTAGGGTATGTACAGTTAGGGCCAGAAATATTTGGACAGTGACACAATTTTCGCGAGTTGGGCTCTGCATGCCACCACATTGGATTTGAAATGAAACCTCTACAACAGAATTCAAGTGCAGATTGTAACGTTTAATTTGAAGGGTTGAACAAAAATATCTGATAGAAAATGTAGGAATTGTACACATTTCTTTACAAACACTCCACATTTTAGGAGGTCAAAAGTAATTGGACAAATAAACATAACCCAAACAAAATATTTTTATTTTCAATATTTGTTGCGAATCCTTTGGAGGCAATCACTGCCTTAAGTCTGGAACCCATGAACATCACCAAACGCTGGGTTTCCTCCTTCTTAATGCTTTGCCAGGCTTTTACAGCCGCAGCCTTCAGGTCTTGCTTGTTTGTGGGTCTTTCCGTCTTAAGTCTGGATTTGAGCAAGTGAAATGCATTCTCAATTGGGTTAAGATCTGGTGATTGACTTGGCCATTGCAGAATGTTCCACTTTTTTGCACTCATGAACTCCTGGGTAGCTTTGGCTGTATGCTTGGGGTCATTGTCCATCTGTACTATGAAGCGCCGTCCAATCAACTTTGCAGCATTTGGCTGACTCTGGGCTGAAAGTATATCCCGGTACACTTCAGAATTCATCCGGCTACTTTTGTCTGCTGTTATGTCATCAATAAACACAAGTGACCCAGTGCCATTGAAAACCATGCATGCCCATGCCATCACGTTGCTTCCACCATGTTTTACAGAGGATGTGGTGTGCCTTGGATCATGTGCCGTTCCCTTTCTTCTCCAAACCTTTTTCTTCCCATCATTCTGGTACAGGTTGATCTTTGTCTCATCTGTCCATAGAATACTTTTCCAGAACTGAGCTGGCTTCTTGAGGTGTTTTTCAGCAAATTTAACTCTGACCTGTCTATTTTTGGAATTGATGAATGGTTTGCATCTAGATGTGAACCCTTTGTATTTACTGTCATGGAGTCTTCTCTTTACTGTTGACTTAGAGACAGATACACCTACTTCACTGAGAGTGTCCTGGACTTCAGTTGATGTTGTGAACGGGTTCTTCTTCACCAAATAAAGTATGCGGCGATCATCCGCCACTGTTGTCATCCGTGGACGCCCAGGCCTTTTAGAGTTCCCAAGCTCACCAGTCAATTCCTTTTTTCTCAGAATGTACCCAACTGTTGATTTTGCTACTCCAAGCATGTCTGCTATCTCTCTGATGGATTTTTTCTTTTTTTTCAGCCTCAAGATGTTCTGTTTCACCTCAATTGAGAGTTCCTTTGACCGCATGTTGTCTGGTCACAGCAACAGCTTCCAAATGCAAAACCACACACCTGGAATCCACCCCTGACCTTTTAACTACTTAATTGATTACAGGTTAATGAGGGAGACGCCTTCAGAGTTAATTGCAGCCCTTAGAGTCCATTGTCCAATTACTTTTGGTCCCTTGAAAAAGAGGAGACTATGCATTACAGAGCTATAATTCCTAAACCCTTTCTCCGATTTGGATGTGGAAACTCTCATATTGCAGCTGGGAGTGTGCACTTTCAGCCCATATCTACTATATAATTGCCGTAGGCAAAATCGTGTCGGCCCCGAAATCGCCGTGGCTATGTCACTATTGTGACGTCATCACGGCGAAGCATTGGCCGCGTAGCGGCCATTGCGAGCCGCTGGCCGAAAATAGAACCAGAGGCTCGGCCACAAAGCTAGCGATTTCCCGCTCAGGTAGCGCGAGCAATGGCCGCGAGGCCATTGCGAGTCGCTACCTCAGTCGCCGCACTTGCCGCAATTCCCCCTATACTTTCAATGGGGATCTATTGCGACTCGCCAGAGGCTCACTACAAAGCTACCGATTTCCTGCGAGTCGCTACCTCTGCCGCCGCACCTGCCGCAATTCCTCCTACATTTTCAATGGGGATCTATTGCGACTCGCTGTGTAGCGCGAGCAATGGCCGCGAGGCCATTGCGACTCGCTACACTTGCGGCGCGGTTGCGCTAATCCCCATAGAAAGTATAGGGCGACTTGCGGCAGGTGCGGCAAGTGCGATTTTGCACTTGCCACAGGTTTGCCCGCGAAAATTCCGTGGCAGACTCTGCTGTTGCTGGGTAGCAACCAATTTTGCCTACCAATCACCATACTCCCCTTTGTCTACCAATCACTATACTCCCCCCTGAAGCAATTTTATAGTGTGTACTTTAAGTTTTCCTCACAAATTATTCCTGCCTTGGTGATCCTGTGGGACGGACGTCGGCAATCCAGTGCTGGAACCTCATCCCTACAAGACATCCTTTTGGGCCAATATAATCGATTATTAATGATTATTAATTATTAATATCATTATTAATGTTAATATTAATTATTATTATTAATCGATTATGCCTTGGTGATCCTGTGGGACGGACGTCGGAAAACCAGTGCTGGAACCTCATCTCTACAAGATCAGCTAAGATATCTTTTTTACTTAATATAATTTAATATTCATTATGATTATTTATTAATATTATTATTATTAGTCTTAATATTAATTATTATTATTAATATAGTATTAATATTTTTATTATATATTGATATATTCATAATTATATATCTTTTTGCCCCAATATAATTGATTATTCATTATGATTATTTATTTAAATTATTATTATTAGTGTTAATATTAATTAGTATTATTAATCCATTATTAATATTATTGTTATATTGATATATTTATTATTATATATATATATATATTTATATAGATATATGTATAATATATATATATACATTATATAGATTAATATATATAGATATATAGATATATATAGATGTCATATTAGATATATGTATATGATTACTATATATATATATTGTATATTAATCTATATATATCAGCTAAAATATCTTTTTGGGCAATTTCATCGATTATTTATTGATATATTCATAATCTACTATATAATTGCTATAGATATATATATATATATATATATAGATATATAGATATAGATATATAGATATAGATTTATATATATCTATATATATATATATATATATACATGTCAGATTATATATATGTATATCATTAGTATATATATATATTGTATATTAATTTCTATATATATATATATATTATTATTATTTTTTATTTTATTATTTATTATTATTAAATTTATTTATTATTTTTTATTTTAAGTGATTTTATTTGTATTTAAATTATTTTATTTTATTAAAAAACCGCATCTGCGGCGCGATTGCGGTAATCCCCATACAAAGTATAGGGGGACTTGCGTCAGGTGCGGCAAAACCGTACTTGCCGCAAGTCTCCCTATACTTTCTATGCGGATTACCGCAACCGCGCCGCATCTTGCACTTCCCCATAAGGATTACCGCAACCGCGCCGCAAGTGCTCGCACTCAGCTAGCGACTCGCAATGCGGCGTGGTTGCGGTAATCCTTATGGGGATTATCGCAACCGCGCCGCAAGTGCTCGCACTCAGCCAGCGAGTCGCAACGCAATTCCTTATGGAAGCGTGCATTGCGAGTCGCTGGCCGAAAATAGAATCAGAGGCTTGGCCACAAAGCTAGCGATTTCCCGCTGAGGCTAGCGACTCGCTACCTGAGCGGGAAATCGCTACCTTTGTGGCCCAGCCTCTGGTTCTATTTTCGCCCAGCGACTCGCAAGCCATTGCTCGCGCAGCTAACGATTCGCATTGCCGTGGTGACGTTACAGTGTCACATAGCCACGGCGATTTCGGGGTCCGACAAGATTTTGCCTACGGCAATTATATTGTAGATATATACATGTCATATTATATATATATGTATATGATTAGTATATATATATATATATATATTGTATATTAATCTATATATATATATATATATAATATATATAACTATATATATATATATATATATATAAACACATTGTAATAAATTGTAATATATAATATACATAATTTATTTAAGTTAGTAATATAACTGTTACACTTGCGGCGTCGTTGCGGCCCGGTTGCGTTAGTCGACATAGTAACTATAGGGGGACTTGCGGCAGGTGCAGCAAGTGCGGTTTTGCACTTGCGGCAAGTGCGGCCGCAAAACAAAACGTAGCTTTTTCACTCCCAATCACTATACCCCCCCCCCCGCCGACATTTTAGTGCTTAATATGTTTAATCCGCCATTTTATAGTGTTTCCTTTAACTTTTCCTTACAAATCATTTCTGCCTTGGTGATACTGTGGAAGGACGTCAGAAAATCAGTGCTGGAACATCATCCCTACAATATCAGCTAAAGATATCTTTTTGGGTCAATATAATCGATTATTTATTGATATATTCATAATTATATATATATATAGATATAGATATAGATATATATAGATATATAGATATATACTTATATATAATATGACATATATATCTATATATATATATTAATCTATATGTATATGATTAGTATATATATATATTGTATATTAATCTATATATATCATTTATATATATATATATACACATTGTAATTAATTTGTAATATATAAAATACATAATTTATTTAAGTTAATAATATATAATATATTTTTTTGATATATTTTTATGATATAATTTATATATAAAAATATATTGTATATAATTACAATTATCAATATAAATATTACTACTTTGACTATATTGCTATGCAGAATGTATATTGATTGCTTCCTTAAATAATATACTGTAGCTATTATTGCATACATTTTTCAGTACTGTGCTCAATATGAGCTCTGACAAACAAAAAAGCTCTGTTAGAGCTAAGAATGCTGCATGCCAGCGCAAGAAGCGTGCGCAGGAAGATCCGGAAAGAACACGTCTCCGTTTGCTTAAGCTCCAGGAGGATTTCAATAAAAGAATTGCAAAGGAGTCTGCTGAAGAAAGAAGCAGTCGGTTGGCAAAAAAAGCTGATGCGGAATGCAAAAGACGCAAAAAACAACAGGTGAAGGTGCAAGGAGAACCATCTACGTCTGACATGGCGCCTATATCTGTGTCTCCAACACTTTCTGAAACTCAACTGCCTACAACATCTGGCACGGGTAAAGTGAAGGGCAAATGTTCTTCTAAAACAAGAACAGACAAGATTGCTTCTGCCATGACAAGACATCAATTGGCTAAAGTCAAACGTTTACAAATTATGTCACCCACCTCAAAACAACGCCGTTTGGCCCATTTGGCTGCCTTACAGCGTCAACTACGCCAAAAAAAAAATCTCAGGAAGAAGTCTTCAGTCACTACTTCTTTTCTTGAATGTGTTGAAACTTCTACACAGCCACGCCTTATTTATGTAGGCATCTACAAAAAAGGTCATCGGTTGCTCACTTCACCGACGTCATCAATCCCTATTGGCTTTACTGATGATGATAACGGTATTTTAGAACATACCTGTGGGCCCATGAATGTGTTATGTGAATATTGTGAAGCACAACATTTTGACGCTGAAAGGCCATCTGATGGACAGTTCTCCCTTTGTTGTCACAAGGGCAAAGTTAAGGTACCATTACCTGAGTACCCTGAGCTCTTCACTACTTTACTGAAAGGAGACAGCCCATATAGTAAAAATCTCATGGACAATATCAGGAGCATTAATAGTTCCTTTGCATTTGCTTCGATGGGTGCAAGTGTTTCTCAACCACCTGGACACGGTCCTTATTGTTTCCGGATTCACGGTCAAATTTACCATAGAACTGGAACTCTACACCCCGCTGAAGGTCAAGTTCCAGCATATGCACAGCTCTATATTTTGGATAGTGCTACTGCTACTGAACAACGCCTACAGTCTACAGAAAATCTTAAGTGTAATCCAGCCTTGATGAGAATTATTGCTGAGCAATTGGAAGGTATTAATCCCTTTGTTTCAGCTTACAAAATGTTACGGCAAGTGGAGGAAGAGGAAGAACAGAAAGCATTGGAACATGGCACAAAAATGCCTAATATCATCATGGCAATTAAACAAGACAGAGAGCAAGACCCAAGACGGTATAACAACCCTACTGTCCATGAAGTCGCAGTCATCTTTGAAAATGCTGATGGAGAGCCACCATTTAATAGAGACATTTTAATACATCTAAAACCAGACCCAAATAATCCGTTGGCCCCCAAAACACAGCAAATTAGTATTTTACACAGTAATTTGGATGCATTACTGTATCCATTGTTTTTCCCTCATGGAGAGCAAGGGTGGCATGAATCACTCATGCAGCAAGGCCAAAATCCTCGCAGGGTGACACAGCTGCAGTATTACTGTTATTTGCTGTCAGTACGGACAGAATTCAATCCTGTCCTTAATGGAGGGAAACTGACCCAGCAGTACTTGGTGGATGCCTATGTTAAGATCGAGGCCAATCGTTTAAATTTTATACGACAACACCAGAAGGATTTGAAGGTGGAAGATTATTGTCTCCTTCAAGAACATTTGCTAAGAAAATCCGTAGAAAAAGGAATCCCCATTGGCAAAACCGTAATTTTACCATCTTCCTTTGAGGGAAGTCCCCGAAACATGCAGCAGAGGTATCAAGATGCCATGGCGATTGTAACTAAATTTGGAAGACCAGATCTTTTTATAACGATGACCTGCAATCCGAAATGGAGTGAAATTGCAACCAATTTACAGCCATGGCAGCGTGCTGAACATCGCCCCGATTTAGTGGCCCGTGTATTCAGGATTAAACTTGAAGCCCTTTTGAAAGATATTAATTCTGGATTATTTGGCAAGGTTTGTGCTATGGTTCATGTGATAGAATTTCAAAAGCGAGGCCTACCACATGCTCACATTCTAATTATTCTGGATGCCAACTCAAAATTAAGAACTGAGGTGGAAGTGGACAATACTGTTTGGGCTGAAATTCCTGATCCATCACATTACCCTGTGCTCCATGAAATTGTCATGCAACACATGATCCATGGCCCCTGTGGACAACACAATCCCAATTCTCCATGTATGGAGAATGGAAAGTGTAAAAAAGATTTTCCCAAAAAGTTTCAAACAAAAACTGTTATACCTGAGGATGCATATCCAAGTTATCAAAGAAACGAAGGACCTTCTTTTCCACACCATTCCAAGATGATTGATAATTCTTGGGTGGTTCCATATAATCCTTTCCTTCTATTAAAATATAAGTGCCATATCAATGTGGAAATATGTGCTTCCATTCAGAGCGTAAAATACCTCTTTAAATATGTGTACAAAGGTCATGACAAAGCCAATGTGGAAATTTGTGAAACCAACATCAGACACGATGAAACTCATAAATTCATGGATTCCAGATATGTGAGTGCACCAGAGGCAGCTTGGCGAATCTTTGCTTTTCAAATGCATAGACAATCTCACAGCATTATTCGTCTTGCAGTACATCTGCCTCATTCACAATCACTTTTTTTTCACGAGGGTGATTCTGCGGACAACATCAGTTATTCAATGGACAGACAATCAACACTCATGGCCTACTTTACCCTCAATGAGAATGATCCCAATGCTCGGGAGTACTTATATCGTCAAATTCCTGAGCATTATGTTTGGAGAGAAGGTGCATGGGAACTTAGAAGGAGAGGAGGTGCTTCAGTCATTGGTAGACTCTACACTGTTAGTATTCAAGAACAAGAACGTTATTTTTTAAGGCTGTTGTTACTCCATGTTAAAGGAGCTACAAGTTTTGACAACCTTAAGACTGTTAAGGAAGTCACATACCCAACGTTTAAAGAGGCGGCATGAGCCCTTGGATTGCTGTTCGATGACAGTGTTTGGAGAAAAACTTTATTGGATGCCTGTGTTCTCAATATGCCTGCACAGCTCCGTGATATGTTTGCATATATATGTGTCTTTGGTCCTCCTAATCATCCCCTGGAGTTGTGGCAAGAATTTAAACAACACTTCGTTCAAGATTACTGCCATGCCTACCACCCTGACACTGATGATTGTGAGCATTGTGAAGGCTATGCCATGACTGATGTTGAACATGTTTTACAATTTCATGCTAAACATTTTATTGATTTTAATCTGCCACGCCCAAAAAGAAAACCACACATTCGTCCTCAATACAACAAAGAAGAAGAGTTAGTAAGAGCACATGAAATGAAAGCCACCTTAAATGATCAACAACGTTTGGCCTATAATGCAATCCATAAAGCTTTAGAGGATACAAGTGGTAAGCCAAAGTGCTTTTTCCTTGACGGTCCCGGTGGAAGTGGGAAAACATATCTCTATCATCTATTGATTCATGAACTGAGAGGAGAAGGAGAAGTTGTCTCACCTGCAGCCAGTACAGGGATTGCTGCTAATCTATTGCAAGGAGGAAGAACTATCCATTCACTGTATGGCATACCAATACCAATTAATGAGACATCCGTTTCAAGAATCAAAAATGATACTGATGCGGCCCAACATTTGAAGACTACCAAACTCTTCATCATCGATGAGTCTACTATGTTGTCAAAATACGCTTTGCATGTAATTGATCAATTATTACGGGATGTCATGACAACTGATGTCTCAAAGAAAAATAAATTACCCTTTGGAGGGAAAGTCATTGTTCTGGGAGGAGACTTTCGGCAGTGTCTTCCTATCATCTCTCATGGAACAAGGACAGACATCGTAGAGAGCTGCATTAAATATTCACGACAATGGCAGCTTTTCAATCAATTGCCGCTCATTAACAACATGCGCTCCATTGATACTGATTATAGCAATTGGTTAATTCAATTGGGAAATGGAGAATTGTCCAATGATTACAACCTTGGTGATGATGTCATTGAGATTCCACAAGACATGATCTGCACTGGCTCTTTAATCTTGGACATATTTGGTGAAAACATTGTCATTGATGTGAATAATGACGAAAGTATTCAGAATGCTGCATCACATGCCATTCTTTGTCCCAAAAATGACGCTGTGGATTTGATTAATTCAAAAGTGATGGATTGTATTCCTGGAGAATACATGGAATATATCAGCCATGATTCCATTGATCCAGATGAGACGGAAAATCCCGAACAATATCCCGTGGAATTTCTAAATTCTCTAACACCAACAGGAATGCCTTCTCATCTCCTCAAATTAAAAGTTGGTACAATTATAATGCTTTTGCGTAATTTTAACAGCAGAAAAGGACTTTGCAACGGGACTCGGATGATTATTATTGCTTTATTTGACAACTTGATACAAGCAAAAGTAATTTCTGGCTCGGATGAAGGAAATGTAGTCTTCATTCCAAGAATTGATCTCTGTCCATCAGAGACTGGATTGCCTTTCAAACTAAGACGTCGGCAATTTCCCGTGAAGCCTGCCTTTGCCATGACCATAAATAAATCTCATGGACAAACTTTGGAGAAAGTGGGGATTTTTTTGCCAGAACCTGTTTTTGGTCATGGACAATTATATGTGGCTTTCTCACGTGTGAAGAGAACGATGTAATGTGAAGGTGAAAGTGGTGGATTCATGCATTCAAGGAAAATTGGTGCCTAACTGTGAGAAAGTCTTCACCAAAAATATTGTTTATCGGAATATTTTGGGATGAACTTTTGCATATTTTATATTTTTACCTTTTCTATTTAAAAAAAAAAAAAAAAAAAAAATTAGTTTAGTCTTTTCAATTTCAGTTTTTTATGTGCATAGTTTATACAATGTTTGTGGAAAAACACATTTCAGATTTCATTGGAGATGTGTATCATTCTGATTTTATCACAGGGTGATAGAAACCACTATTTAAAGCTCCAGTGCTTTACGTGCTGAGAGATTTGATTGTTATTTTTTAAAGGGAGAGGTTTTTGTGAACAGCTAAGAGACGGGTGGGACGGCTGTTCACACACATCTCATTAGCAAGGTGTGTTCCACATGTTTAGATAGATAGGGACAAACATAAATTATTAATTAGATTCTACCACGACATTTTTCTTAGATTTTTTCACTTTGTTGAGGAATATACTAAATGATAATAATTGTTCATGAAGGACTCACCAACTACATACTTGCTGTAATTTTCATAATTGCATATATGTAATTTGTACTTAACTTGCGGTTTGTGCAGACAACATAGTTGCGGCAGTGTCATCCACATCAACTGCAGTCACCTGTGGTTAGTTAGTGGATGCATCTTATGCACCTGCTGAAGCTATGTTAACTCCATTTACCGTAGGTTAACTACAAGTTTTTTTGTTATTGTATGGATATTGCTGCAAGTCTGTAGCTGGTAACTCCTTCTGTATCAATTTACAAAATTTTATTATTTACATCACAATCCTCAAAAAATTTAAGAAAAATCCAGCTATTAAAAATATCTAAATTATATAAATTCGGATTTAGTTAGAGTAGGTCCCACCAGGCGTAAGGGCATCTTGACGCGATTGGTGGGCTGACACAAAGTGGCTGATACATATATTAGTACTGTTAATTCATCAATTCAAACAATTGACATATTAAGAAGTATTGCTACTTTGTGTTCTAAGACCCTTACAACATAATAGTTCAATTTTCCTTAAATGATATCAACCATAATAATATATGTAGTTGGTGTAAAGATGTCATTGGAATAATTGGATTATTATTTGAAAATCTAAAAAAAAATTTACAAATATTCTAGACACCCGATGCATTTGCATCGGGCTCACAGCTAGTTATATATATAATTGTATTTCTGAACATGTTTTTGTAAACAGCTAAAATAACAAAACTTGTGTCACTGTCCAAATATCTCTGGCCCTAACTGTATATGCAACATCTTTTAAACTCAAAGAAACCTGTTGAATTTTTCACGAAGAAGTCTCTCTTGATGTGTTTATTTCCTGAAGCATCATTTGTGTCAGGGTTTTGGTCGTCTCCTGAGTGCTTTTCCTCTGATTTAGCAATGGAAGCTAATTATGACCTCCGATTGGTAATATGGCTACCCAAGGAGCTGTTGCCTTTTGTTGTGGTTTGGCTTCTGCTAGCGGCTCTCACATTCTTAGTCATGGTGTTTTATTTTATTTCCTTTTACTTTACCCTGTCCATTGCTATTGCATTTTTTTCTATTACAAAACATTTTTTACACTATTTAAATTTATTCTTATATTTAAATTATCATTATATTTAAAATTTTAGCACAAATTAATATTTGCCAAGAAAGGGCATAAAAATAAATGCTTGATAAGTGCATGTAGATAAAACAAAATCTGGTAGTAGGCTGCAGCATAGGTGTGGTGTATACAGTGTTCAAATTGGACTAGTAAAACAAGTGTGCAAATATAGACATTTACGTTGAAAAGTGTAGGTTATTAATTTTTAAAAAAATGTTTCAACATAATTCAACCTCATTCCTAACAATTACTAAATAACAAATGCTAGATAGGTACACGACTAAAGATCCAATACATGCAACAGGGTGCTGTACTAATGTAATAATAATGGATAATCCTTAGTGGGGGTGGCAATAACTAGGGTGAGAATACCAACCAACAGCAGTGTGCTTTATCTTGACTGAGTATAAAATTAGGGGGGATTACACATCGTTTGTTAAGTATTTATTTATACCATAAAAAAAATCCATGTGGGGTCTCCCGTATTTGATACTTAGCTCATATACAGTGCACAGCTGGTGGCTGCAGGCCATAGCTGTCCACTTTATCTGCGCTGAAAATAAAAAAATATAGGGGACTATTTTTACATCTGTACGTGTCTGTATGGCAACCAATCACATCTACAGCACAGAAAACAACTGACTGCAGCTAATCAGAGATGCTGGCACAAAAAGTGTCAGACTGCCAGCAATCACAGATGCTGTCCCTGAGGTGGGTGGGAGAAGTAGGGGAATATTCGTAAGGTTTAATGATCAGACTTGGAAGTAATGTAGGAGCAGTGTGTGAACCAGTAAGTATAATTTAACTGATTATAACCCCTTCCTGACCTATGACGTAGAAGGACGTCATGGGCGGGTAAGGGGTGTTTTCTGTGAGCTCCGGCGCGGCGCTCACATCAAACAGCCGACATCTCAGCTGATGTGATCAGCTGAGATGTCTGACTAACAGCTCCGATCAGATCTGGGATCCGATCGGCGCTGTTAACCCCTTGGATCCCGCTGTCAATCACTGACAGTGGGATCCAAGGTGGCCGCGGCGGGGAGTGCGCTGTTCCCCGCCTGCTCTGGAGATCCCGCGATAGTATGGCTAGACCCCGGATACTGTCAGAGCGCAGTTTCCAGCTGTGGTTGGCAGCCGCTGCCAACCACAACAGGTCCGCGATTCTGGGAGATACAGATGAGCTGCAGCTCATCTGTATCTCCCAGAAGCAATCGGACTGTGCAAAAAGGTTTAAGAGGAGAGCAAGAGGGAAGAGGAGAGCAAGAGGTAGTGTAAAACTAAGAAAGAATAGAAAAATAAAGTTTTTAAAAACCTGTAAAAAAAAAAATATAAAAGTTCAAATCACCCCCCTTTTCCCCCATAAAAGTATTAAAAAAAAAAAAAACATGTTTGGTATCACCGCGTTCAGAATCGCCCGATCTATCATCGTATTAAATCCGTTAATGAGAGCCGTGAACTCCGTAACGGAAAAAATGGTCCAAACGCCAAAAATTCAGTTTTTTTGGTCGCTGCAACATTGCTATAAAATGCAATAATGGGCGATCAAAACTGTGGATCCCCCTAGAAATGGTATCATTAGAAACGTTAGCTCAAGACGCAAAAAATAAGCCATCACACAGCCCCAGATTCCAAAAAGTGAGAACGCTACGGGTTGCAGAACATGGCGCAAAAAGTCCGTTTTTTTTTTTTTCAAACGTATGAATTTTTTTTCATCACCTAGATACCAGTAAAGATATACATGTTGGGTGTCTACGAACTCGTACCAATCCAAGGCATGACCCGGTTACATCGGTTTTACCATATAGTGAATATGGCGACTAAAATACCCAAAAAACAAATGTGTCATTGCACTTTGTTTGCAATTCACTGCATTTAGAATTTTTTTGCAATTTCCCTGTACACTATATGGTAAAATAAATGATTGCATATGAAAGTACAACTCGTCCCGCAAAAAACAAGCCATCATATGTCTATATTGACAGAAAAATAAAAAAGTTATGGCTCTTGGAAGCAGGGGAGCAAAACACGAAAATGAAAAACGAAAAATTCCCGGGTCATGGAGGGGTTAATCACCAATTTGCTTCTTATTACAGCCCTTCCTAGCCAAACCCAAATAGTAACACTGACTTCCCTGGGAAGTTTGTGAACGGAGTCTGTGCACAGACATAAGGTGTTGGCTACTGACCCTGAACATAATGGGGCCGTCACACCCGTCAATGTCGTCAGTGATCTGATTGCTACCGACATTGACGGATGATCGCTGGTGAGCTGTCACACAGGCAGACTCACCAGCAATCAATGGACCAGAGACATCGTGGAAACGATTTAAATATTGTTTCCACGATGTCTTGCTCCTGCTGCCAGCCTGCAGTAAGCGGGAGCAGGCTGGTCTCCAAGGTAAACTGCGGGTATCTAGGCAGCGCGCGCTGGCTATATACCCGATGTGTACCTTAGTTACCAGCCTCCTCCACTCACCGGCTGGTATCTAAGGTACACAGCGGGTAACTAGGGTCCCTAGTTACCCGCTGTGTACCTTAGATACCAGCCGGTGAGCGGAGGAGGCTGGTAACTAAGGTACACATCGGGTATCTAGGCAGCGCGCGCTGCCTAGATACCCGCAGTTTACACTGGATACCAGCTCCCAGCGCTTCCTGAGAGGGGCTGGGAGCTGGAATATCGCGTGTCCCGGTGTCACACGCAGCGATGCTGCATGTACACCGGGCGACCATCGCCAGGTTTTAGAACAGGTTCTAAAACCTGACGACCATCAACCAGCGATTTATCGCCCTGTCACACGCGTCAATATCGCTGCAACATCACGTGCAGCAGTGATCGTGCACGCGATATTGACGCGTGTGACGGCCCCATTACAGTTTGCCTATAAGCTAGACGACAGTAGCAGTTAAAGATCTGAATTTTCTGGAATTTTCTTTTTTAATAACAATGATATCACCTTCACAAAATTGATTGCACAACAAATGTGAAAACTCGTGAGTTTTGACCAGCAAACAGTATTGTGTGAGTTGTGACCAGCAAACACATCGTCTGACATTGTTTTCAGATTCTTTTTTAAACTATTGTGCTGTCTTGTTTAGGTTTCCTAGTGAATAGAGAATGAAGAAAAATGTGTAATTGTAATTCAAATGTAGTAGTACGTATGCCATATACAATATGTTTCTGATTAATCACACTGAGGCTGTCACTGCTGCTGGCACCCCCCTATCTCTGTTTCTCCCTATTCATTAAATATCTATTATTTGAAAATGATTACTCTCATGTTCTTTACTGATGCAGTTATACAATGTCTGGAGTGTTTGTCATATATTTTAGTGATTTATTTTCCCATTTCTGTTACTGAGCTGTCAGCACTAAAATATGCACATTATTCTAAAATTTCCTTAAAATGGCTGCTACATTTCTCGTGTGGGTATTTTTTACAAGCTGTGATATCTCCACCTGGTTGGGTATCATGTGATGTTATGTGTGAGCTTCAACGCATCATGGGTAAGGTTGAGTCTCGCATCTGAGGTCATGTCAGCCTTCTTTAACTGTTCCAATCTAATGCAATGTGTAATAATGTAGCAGGTATTTCTTTTATAATTTGCACAAACCAAATCGCAAATTGTTCAAATTGCCCAGGACCTGCGAATACCAGTGCTTCTCTTGTCCAATAGTTGTGTCTGGTATTTCAGCTAAGTCGTACAATACCACCATACCAGACTAACCTATTTTATTTTATTTTATTGGTATCTTTATAACATTTAGATCTATTGTATCCAATTTGTTCCAGAAATAATACCACCTCTGCCTGGTATTGTGCTATTGAACAGCTTTACAGACACAAAAACTGGACAAGATGAGCACCATTTCTATTGAGGAACAAAAAAAGTGAAAGAAAAAGAAGCTTGTCCGGTGTTGAAATAGGTTGTGGGAAAAAGACTATTCAGCTCATCTTGGTCATAATCATTCATTATTACGGCACCACAGCCTATTATTTGTTATCATCCAAATGGCTCAACTTTCCTGGAAGAGTGTCACATGTTGACTGATTTGCAGTCCATGAGTGTTGTTGCTATAATTTAAATCGGAAGTTTTTTTTCCTTTAGTTAATGCTGTAATTTATGCTGAGTGTGGCTCTGCATGTGGAGATGGAGGTGGAGGAATGTGCCTTAGCATTCAGATCTCTACTCCCTCAGCCTCAAAGTAGTTCCACTTCTTTCCACTGGGTGTTGTAGGTAGAGTTTAGGCTTTACTAGGACCTTGTGCAGTGAAGACATTCTGTGCTGCTGCTGAAGTTCCCTTCTATAGGAGCTGTTGGGATTTCCTGGTCTGTGGGTGGAGGTAGGGGCTCTTAGTCTAGGGCTGATCAACAGAAAGGGCAAGAGTGGTGGCCTAGACATCCTTACCTTCAGAGGTAACTACAAGATCAGGGTGAGCCAGGGATTCCTAATCTAGAGGTGAGACTAGTTCCACAGTTCACCTTTGCCTACCATCTTGCCTCTTGATTCCCCATACGCTATACCATCCCATGACAAGGAAATTATTTTCCAACCATGAGGCAGCAGCTGATATTTTCAGATATTTATGAGAGTTATGCCTGTACACAACCTGCTCAGGTTAGCATCTTCTTTTTACTTTCATTATACCCAAAAGAGTATCACCTAATGGTCTTGTTCGCTTTTCTTTCCCTACAGTTTTTCTACCAAATAATCAAAGGTAGCCTTATTTCAGGACAAGGTTAACACTTTTAAATTATCCGGTACGGCACCAACAACTATGCCATTGAACTAAAGCATCAACATCGAACAATGCAGAAGTAGAAAAATAATCTGATCTGTTTGAAGAATCTATGTACTAGAAACATTTCACATCACAATTTATTAATCAGTGCTCCAAAGGATTCTCTAGTATATTATACTGTGTTTTACAGTCAATATTTCTATTAAATTCTTGTTGCTGAATTATGCCAAGATATTCCACAACATCTGTATACAGTTATGGATTAACTTCAATTTTATCAATTTGTGGTGTGTCATACACTATATACTTACATTTGAATGCATGCATTTATGGAACAGATGTTAATTGTAAATGAAACTAATAAAACAAGCATAGCTTATCTGGATGAAATATATTTTGATACTTTATGAATTCTTTATGACTAATCCTTACAGTTTTACTCAAAAGATATACAGTTTGCATGAAGCTATTATCAACATATCAGATTCACTCCAACATATCAAATTCACTCTACAACGTTGAAATTACAACACAGAAAAGGAAACGTTATGTGGCAGTGTAAATCACAAAATCGATAGACATGTGAACAATATGTAAATGATGAAAAAATTAAGGCAATATTTTTAAAACATCTTGAATCATTTAGTATTGAGTATGAGCACCACACTCAGCAATACACCCATTTATATGTTTTTTTTTTCATGCTATCAATGAGGCTACTAGTAGTTATCTGAGGATTGTCTCGCACACTGTGCATTTGCACATACAAATCATCAAGATCTGCTTTTGGCAGCTCCTTTACAATGTTCAACCAGTGATGTCCCAGATGTGCTAAGTAGGAGACGAGTTTGGAGATGCTGTAGGCCATTGTAGCACATATAGTCTATGCAGATAGCTATCGGTAGCATGAGCAACATACAATCTGGCATTGCCCTGCTGTAAAACGGCTCCTGGGACACTTTGGAGAAATGACTGTACCACTGGTTCCATTACTGATCCATTCTGTAAGGCAAGGGAAATCAGACATTACATACCAAGCCAAAGGCATCAAAGAGTGTCAACAAAAACCAGCAGAAGCCATATGTCTAATATCTGACAGATGTACAGCTAGAGGTGACCTATGGACCTCACGCCACAACACACATTTCGCAGAATAGGATGGCAATGGAGGTCAATCCTTTTCAGTGAAGTGTACTACTTTTCTCTTGGATTCAATGATAGCCGGTCATTGGCCTTAATATCATATGGACAATTCCATGATGGTGCTCTCACATGGTAGTGTCGCTCTGTTCTTACTCCCCAGATTATGGTGTGTGGTGGTATATTGAACAGTGAGCAGCCTGTGTGGCCTAAAAAAACTACCATGACATACATTACATTTGGACTTACATCACACTAAGCACATCTGGGAAGTCGTTGATCAGCAATTGCAATGGGAGCTGCCAGAGGTAGATATTGATGAGTTTTGTACCCACGTGCATTCATCAGACAGTGGCCATGTTCACACACATGCGTTTTTTTGCCCATCTCTGCGTTTTTAGAACTGTTAAAAAAAATGCAGGTGCATTAACGCAGGGTACATTTAAGTGTACATGTGTTTTTCAGCCCCACTTGCGTTTTTTTTCCCTAGTCCAAAAAACGCTGCATGCAGCGTTTTTGGGTGCTGTAAAAAAATGCAGGGGTGTTTTCCCAAAAACGCATGCGTTTTTTAACATGGGTCCCAATGGGAAACGCATGCGTTAACGCAGGGCAAATACAGGCACGTGCGTTAACGCTAGCGTTTTTTGGAAACGGGTCAGCAACCCCAGTAAAAAAAAATTTTCAACAGCACCCCCCCTATTTTTTCAATAGCACCCCCCCCCCCCTTCCACACTTGGTCGACTGGAAAAACAAAAAAAAATCCACCTGGTCAAAAAAATTTTTATCCCATGCGTTTTTGGTTATTTGGTGAAAAAGTGACTAATTCCAAGAACGTTTAAAGCTTTCACACACACAAGGAGCATTTTTTGGCACTCTTAAAAAACGCATGTGGTTTTGGGAGTGCTAAAAAAAACGCAAATTGTGTGTGAACAATGCCATCCATTAACAATCTTAATGATAGCATATCCAGGAATGTAAGGCTGTGTGCACGTTTGTCGTATTTTTTATGTGTTTTTCAAGGCTGATTTGACACAAAACATGAAGTGTTTCCTGATACCAGAAAATTAATTCAAAACCTTGACGTCTCATGCACAAATTGAGTATTTACCCACTGCAAACTTGGTTCAGATTTAAGTCTAAAAATCAAAAATATTCAACGTGTGCATGAGACTTCAAGGTTTTCATTCACTTTGCTGGCATCCGGAAACCCTTCAGGCTTTGTGACAAATCAAAAACTCATCAAACATTCACCAAAAACACATGTTTTTTTCCACAGTTTTTACTGCCAAGAGATGCAGAAATGGTGCAGAAGTTTCTGCACTAAATACAAGTACCTTACATGTACACAGGGGTGTAACTATAGCAGGTGCAGGGCTGGTAATCGACTCCGGGCCCTGGAATCTAGGGGGCCCCAAAACTCCCTTTGGCCTTTAGAAAGAGACTAATACTATTAAAGATTTTCAATATTTGTGAGTCCCATTGGAGCTTTCACATCGGGGCTCACGAGCTTCAAGTTACACCACTGCAAGTACACATACCCAAAGAGTGTGTATTACTGTATAGAAAAATATTAGAATTTGAGAGTCCTCAGTGGTTGATAACTTTTAATGGCTAACTGAAAAGATGGAAGTAGGAGGGAAAAGGACATGAACAATGAGGTGCGATCACCAACTTGTAAAGTGGAAAATACCAAATCCTCTGATGAAGTCACTTGTGTGACAGAACGCGTGGGGCAGGAGGGTCCTTCCCCCCGCTACAGTTTCACAGTTCCACAGCCTGCCATGTATATCTTTCCAAGCACCCCATGGGGCCTTCTGTCACCATAAGGAAACATTAATTGGCATTGTTAAGGCAAACTCACCCTGGTTTGCTGTTACTATTGTTAAGCTGCTTGTACAACAGTCCCCCCTTCCCAGGTTCTGTTTTTATATCAGCTTATATCAGCTTATTTTGGCTTACTAGGGTTACCTCAGTATTTGTATATTCCTCTCACAATTGCTTTGTGACTTTTATAATAGTTGTGATCTAAGGTACCATGTTATCTTCATACTGCTGATTGTACATGATTCTGAGTATGGTGTATCATAGGATCAAATTGGTTGCTGTGGAATTTCATCAGACCACCCTGATACATCACATTGATTTGTCAGGTCTGATTATTCATTAACGTTTGGTGGTCAGAATCTTGTGAGCTGTATTTGATGCACCCCCAGGCTATGGGGTACTCGGGCACCGAGCCAGTGCTGTCTCTCTGGGGTATCACGGTAGTCATGACAATGTCCCGTGGCCTGGGATCAGTCCATAAAGGGGTATTTACAAGGGATTTGTCATGACGCCACAATATATGGTTAGTAATACCACTGTTGCCATATTCCTGCTGGGGACAGTGACTTAGGGCAGCGTGGATGGTAAGCCCTCCTCAGATAGGACTGAAGGTCCCCAGGGCAGGAGTAGTGGTATTGGATGGGGCTTTGTGAGGGATCATACTGGGTGTACTGCACTTACTTCAAGGCTGCAGCTTCTTCAGCCAGTGTGCAGGGATGACAGTCTGTGGCTCCTTAGGTGGGATTCTTTTATAGAGCACAGGGCAACAGGTGCAATCAACAGGCAGACTCATTGATATGCATTTTCTCAGTCTCTTCAATGGAGCTTAAGGCAGAAGTTATGAACTGTCCACGAAGTCTAAAGAGCAGTTTGAGGTAATTCTCACCCAGCCGGGTAGTGTTGGCTTCCACACAGCGCTTGTGTTGTGGCCCCTGCATTTGCTTAAGCAAGGCTGCCGGCCCTGTCTCTGTCTGTGTCTACCAGTATAACTCGAGTCCTTCACTTCTCTACCCCACCCTGTGAAGTCAGTGTTATTGGATTCTATACACTGCTATGTCCCTGGTACCGTGTAGCTGGAGAATCTGGGGTCCTCCACTCTCCGGTGTTGACTGTCGGTGTGTGTGAACCTGCCCAGTGTCGACCTACGGTGTCCGTTCTTGCGTTGTTTCTCTCGCGGAGGAGAAGCACAGGGTGTTGAAACCTCCCGGTAGGTTTCTTTCTCTTCTGTTTCCTCAGACCCTAGCCTTAGGCCTGGTGTTCAGTGGCGGACCTTGGGATGAGCCTGACACATCTTGTTTACACCCAGGTCTGGTTCTCAGTTTGCACAAAACCTGTCCTCTTCACAGTCCTCACAGGAACTGAACTGAACTGTGCTCTTCGCAGTCCTCCTAGGAACTGCACAGCACTTGTTGCTCCTCAGACCAGAATATATAGTGGAGGTCACCCTGAAGCCAGGCTTGGTCACCCCCTTCTGTCTGGGAGGTGTTGGTGTTGTTTGAGTTTTGCATGAGTGGAATACCCCTTACTGCTCTCTGGTGACACCTAATAATGGTGACACTGTGGCACTATGACTCTGGGGTGCCACATTCCCCCTTAGTGAAAGACAGTACTCCGGGGCTGTTGCAATTTTTCAACAACATAACATGAATAATAATTTAAAATGAACAGAGTCTTAAAATTAAAAATGACAAAAACCAATAAAATTTAAAAATAGTCCAAAAGAATCAAAAAGCAGTCTCTCCAGAGAGTCTATTTCCCTCTGGGGCAGGTAAACAATATATTCATGGAGTCTGTACCACAACCAGTCCAGTGGTCTATTTGGTCCATGTTTAAATAAAGTTCAAGAATATTCAAAGTTCTTACAGGAAAGTCTCTGTAGGTACTGGGCTTAGTGGTTGTAACGTTTCATAAGTAAACAAACAAACAAGGTCCTTATGGGTGTGTCTGCTTAGGAGGCCTGGTTTCACTCTTACCACCTCCAGGCACATTCTGTCCCTAACTTAATGTGCATGGGGGTTAATCCAGTTCCTTCACCCTTCTGTGCACTATGTTTACCGGGTTCTATTCACACTTCTTTACACTAAAACATATGTACATTACTGGTATTCACATTTTAATTTTAATCTCTGTAACGAGCTGGGAGCTGACCCTGTGTATTGCATAGTGACCTTTTTACTACAAGTGTACCGGGTGTACTCAGTGCTAGACTATGTGCTGATCTGTACCTTTCAGATGTTTCTGGTTCGGATGGGGATCTAACAGTAGGACTGGCAAGTTCACTGGGCTCAGGAATCTGTTCTTCCTGTTTTTCGTCTATGGGTTCTACTTCCAGTTCTTGTAATCTTGGGTCTTTTTCTTGTTGCTGCAATCAACCGCTTCCGGTAACCAGCAATGAGTGTCTTACAATGGTCTGCTGGAATTTTAGACTATTGTTCTTTGGCAAACTGCTCCAGGTCCCTATTTGAAGGGTGCCTTCTCCAAACTGCCATTTTTAGATCTCTCCACAGGTGTTCTATGGGATTCAGGTCTAGATTCATTGCTGACCACCTTAGAAGTTTCCAATGCTTTCTCCGAAACCATTTTCTAGTGCTCTTTGAAGTGTGTTGTGGGTCATTATCCTGCTGGAAGACCCATGACCTCTGAGGGAGACCCAGCTTTCTCACACTGGACCCTACATTATGCTGCAAATTTTGTTGGTAGTCTTTAGATTTCATAATGCCATGCACACGGTCAAGCAGTCCAGTGCCAGAGGCAGCAAAGCAACCCCAAAACATCAGGGAACCTCCACCATGTTTGACTGTAGGGACTGTGTTCTTTTCTTTGAATGCCTTTTTTTTTCGCCTGTAAACTCTATGTTGATGTCTTTGCCCAACAAGCTCTACTTTTGTCTCATCTGACCAGAGAACATTCTTCCAAAATGTTGTACGCTTTCTCAGGTAAGCTTTGGCAAACTCCAGACTTGTTTTTTTTTATGTCTCGGGGTAAGAAGTGTATAAATACAAGAGGGTGGGGGACAAGAGGCGCAATAGTGCCCTATCACTAGAGACACTACAGGAAGCAGAGGTGGTGCTATGGAACCACTCACCTGATACAGTTGTGATCCCCACAACTGGTTGAAAGAGCATCAGTACTCCAGCTGCCGCAGGACCTCCACCGACCACTCACATGTGGTGATATCCAGAAGATGATGGGAAAAAAGATGTGTCACAGTCCACGCTGCTCAAGTCCAGGAAAACTCACATGAGAGTCAGCGTTTCATAAAACAAATCCTTATACTTTATTAATAACTAGCTGGGTGCCCGATGCACATGCATCGGGATTCTAGAAGAGCGAGTCTCTGACTTGCAATGGCCGCTTCGCGGCCAATGCTTCGCGCTGCTAAGGCGACTCGCCATGCCCGCTGCGCGGGCATAGCGAGTCGCCTTAGAACTGCTCGCAATGGCCGCTGCGCGGCCAATGCTTCGGACGTATCCACATGACGACACTGACTCGCAGCGAGAGTGGACTCAGAAGGGGCAAAAAACCCATTCGCAATTATATAATAGATAAAGAATAAGGATTTGTTTTATGAAACTCTGACTCTCATGTGAGTTTTCTTGGACTTGAGCAGCGCGGACCGTGACACACCTTTTTTCCCATCATCTTCGGGGTAAGAAGTGGAGTGTTCCTGGGTCTCCTACCATACAGTCCCTTTTCATTCAGATGCCGACGGATAGTACGGGTTTACACTGTTGTACCCTCGGACTGCAGGGTAGCTTGAACTTATTTGAATGTTAGTCGAGGTTCTTTATGCACCATCCGCATAATCTTGCGTTGAAATCTCTTGTCAATTTTTCTTTTCCGTCCACATCTAGGGAGGTTAGCCACAGTGTCATGGGCTTTAAACGTCTTGATGACACTGCGCACGGTAGACACAGGAACATTCAGGTCTTTGGAAATGGACTTGTAGCCTTGAGATTGCTCATGCTTCCTCACTATTTGGTTTCTCAAGTCTTCAGACAGTTCTTTGGTCTTCTTTCTTTTCTCCATGCTCAATGTGGTACACACAAGGACACAGGACAGAGGTTGAGTCAACTTTAATCCATGTCAACTGGCTGCAAGTGTGATTTAGTTATTGCCAACACCTCTTAGGTGCCACAGGTAAGTTACAGGTGCTGTTAATTACATAAATTAAAGAAGCATCACATGATTTTTGTAAGGGTACCAATACTTTTGTCCACCCCCTTTTTTATGTTTGGTGTGGAATTATATCCAATTTGGCTTTCGGACAATTATTTTTCTGTTTATTCATTGAAGACAAATTAAATGAAGATAATAATACCAAAGAATTTGTGATTGCAATCATTTTCAGGAAGAAACTGAGTATTATCTGACAGAATTGCAGGGGTGTAAATACTTTTGGCCATGACTGTAGGCATGTCATGCCCTTCCAAAATCAGTTTTTACTCCAGTAGTTGTAAGGCATCATGCACATGATGAGAATTTGGTGAGTTTAACTTCAGTATTTGTAAGGCCATATTCAGATGATGAATATTTGGTGCATTTCACTTCAGTATCTGTAAGGCCACATTCAGAAGATTAGTATTTGGTGAGTTTTACTTCAGTATCTGTAAGGCTAAGTTCAGACGATGATTATTTGGTGTGTTTTACTTCAGTATCTGTAAGGCCATGTTCAGATGATGATTATTTTGTGCGTTTTACTTCAGTATCTGTAAGGCCCTGTGCAGGCAATGAGTATTTGGTGCAGTTTTTACCGCAGTATCTGTAAGGCCTCGTGCACACTCTGAGCACTGTGTCACATTTAGGGGACTACAACAAGAGTCTCCATTTTTTCCAAAAATTTGGGCCCAGACACCACTTCAGTGGCATCGATTGTCCCGCAGTTGCAAGCTTAAAATGGTTGGTGAAGTGACTTTCATGCAGCTCATTCCACAATCCACAAGCCTTTAGTCTCCCCATGTTATCTGTAAGATTTGTCACCAAAATCAAAGTAGAGGCCAAAAAATCAATAGTTTGAGTAGTTCATGCATGAACCGTGAAATGGATATGAAGCAAAGGTCGCAGTGGGAAGCTCACTGTGCTACAATGCGGCCTAGCCGGCCGGGCCAACCACCGTCTGGCCCATGAAGTGCATCCGCTGCCTCTTCATCCTCTGTGACTGTGGGGGGGACAGCAGTCACACATGCTTTTGGATGCAGACTTTCCACCTCTTTACCCGCAACAGCCAGTGTGACTGGAAGGTCGTCAGTTCTTTTGGAAGTGCAGTATTAGGGCTAGGTTTAGGGTTAGGAAGATTAAGCTTTTGGTGATCGAAGCGTTATCGAATATATACTAGAACTGTCGAATTTCAAGCAAATTGTTCTAATTAGGCGAATGACTCGAAACCTGCCAAAAACAGCTCGAATTTGAGATTGGCGAACAATTCGAATCGAACATCGCTCATCTCTAGCAGGGACAGGGAAGCTGGTTGAAATTGATGACATGGGAAGATGGACGGAGCCAAATACAGGACCATTCTGGAAGAAAACCTGTTGGAGTCTGCAAAATACCTGAGACTGGGACGGAGATTTATCTTTCAACAAGACAATGGTCCCAAACATAAAGCAAAATCTACAATGGAATGGTCCAAAAATAAACGTATCCAGGTGTTAGAATGGCCAAGTCAAAGTCCAGACCTGAATCCAATCGAGAATTTGTGGAAAGAGCTGAAAACTGCTGTTCACAAACGCTCTCCATCAATCCTCACTGAGCTCCAGCTGTTTTGCAAGGAAGAATAGGCAAGAATTTCAGTCTCTTGGTGTGCAAAACTGATAGAGACATGCCCCAAGCGACTTGCAGCTGTAATCACAGCAAAAGGTGGCGCTACAAAGTATTAACTCAAGGGGGCTGAATAATATTGCACGCCCCACTTTTCAGTTTTTTATTTGTTAAAAAAGTTCAAAATATCCAATAAATTTTGTTCCACTTTACGATTGTTGTTGACACTTCATGAAAAAAATCTGAATTTATATCTTTATGTTTGAAGCCTGAAATGTGGCAAAAGGTTGAAAAGTTCAAGGGGGCCAAATACTTTCACAAGGCACTGTACTTGCATAGTTGTTTTGACATGTAGGTGCAGATTCCACCTGATAAATAATTGTGGTGCCCTCAGTTTTCTCTGTATAACTGAAAAGATGGTAAATAATAGCAAGCTTTTGAGACTCCAAGGTCTCTTCATCAGGCAGTTAATGACACAAATTCTGAACATACACACTTACATACACACAAATTGGCGGTTAGATAATGCAGTAAATAAACCAGGTGAGGTGAAGCAGAACCCAGGGCGGTCAGAGTTGGGGGGAGAGAGCATTTGGGGCAGTAAACATCAGTGTCCAGAGATAAGAAGCAGATAGTTCTATGTCCTTTGATTAGTTGTTGATCCAAGATTTGAAGTTTCTTCAATTGATGTAAATAACATAAATCCATGCGACACTTTCATTCCCGCTCTGAATATGTCAAAGGTCAACATAGGTTTATATACCCAGACTCTTCTAATTCTTTGATTCTGTACGTGATACTAATACTCAATACTGAAAAAGTTGAGATATTTTGAAAATAATGTGTAAATATTTAACAAGTCTATCAATCTTGCCTTTTCCATAGTTTAACAACTTTTTCTTCTTGGTGTTAGAATTACAATATCAAGGAGTGTACATTCCATGTCTTACATCTAGCATCATAGTCACAATTTGCATCCAATATTCTTATAGTTGCAATTGGAAACCACCAGCAACTGCAGTGGTTTGCAGTGGTCAAAACCTTTGACGAAACAGTGATCTCTCTAGCGATCTCGCTAGGTGTGACGGGGGCTTTAAAGCCAAATACCATGAAGTATCAAAAGCAAAGCATCTTTATCTAAAGCATAGATAAATCAACACAAAAAACGCAGCATCAAAAACACTATAAAAAGGCATGTAAAAAAGCATTCAAAGCACAATGATAGAATGCAAGTAACTTAGTTTACATAAAAAGATTCAGAAAATTGCAACATCAAAATTTTGCCAAATACTCACAATGGGAAAGTATCTTAAGGCTACAATCTACAACATTTCTCCTATTATGGAAATTATGTTGTGTCTTCTTCATTGCTTTTAGCTTTTTACATGTGTTATTTATTTCTTTAACGCTGCAGTTGTCTCTTTTTTATATGTCATGCTTTAAATGAAGTTGCTTTGTTTTTGATACTTCCTGATATTTGGCTCTGACAAAGCTTTTCTGATAAATGTGGATTAAATGCGTTTTAAATGCATTACCACAGTGGAAATGCATATAAACCATATATGTGTTCCTTGTTACTAGCGGATTTTCCATTTCAAATGCAATTTTATGGGTAAAATCCATACATAAAGTTCAGCGTATCCGCAAGAGAGGATAACATGTTGAGGATTTCAAAAACACACAGCAGGTCTGTTTAGGTAGCATTAAAAAAGCAAAATGGGCATGTGACTTGCATAAATCCCATTGCTGCATTGCAAAGGTTTATGTCGCAATGGCACGTTATGCTTTGTGGTATAAACCCACAAAAATAACTGTGGGACTAGGGATGGGCGAATCTACTCGCTAGGACTCGTTACTCGGCGAGTAGTAAGGGACTCGCAGGACTCGGTACTCTGCGAGTTTCCCAGCGTTTACTCGCACGAGTCCAATGCAAATCAATGGCAAACGCTGACAAAACTAGGATTGCCATTGTCTTGCATTAGACTCGGCTACTGTGCCAGTGATAGCAGGGAAACTCGCAAAGTAACTGCTGTTACATTGCGAGCCGAGTCCAGCTGTCTTCTCTGTGCAGGCTGCCGCAGCTTCAGGGTCCTAGAGCCCGCCTGCTCACAGAGGATGTAGCAGTGCTGAGATTGTTCTCAGTCTGCTCATTCCCTGTGCATAGACATCTATATCTATGCACAGGGGATGTAGCAGAGAGGACATCGCGTTTTGGACTGCGTCGGACAGAAGAGGATTTTTTTAATTAAAGATGGAGTCCCTAATGGCTTTTTTTTTTATTTCAAATAAAATTTTTTCTCTGTGTTGTGTTTTTTTAACCCTTTATTGGAGATTCTTAGTGGCTGGGTCAAACGTGGCCTGACATTAAGAATCTCAGGCTTAATACCAGCTTGTATAACAAAGCTGGTATTAACCCCTTTATTACCCAGCGTGCCACAGCCGCCAGGGCCGCTGGAAGAGCGGGGTTCAGCGCCAGAGGATGGCGCTTCAATGAACGCGCCATCTTCTGGGGCGGCTGCGGGCTGCAATTTGCAGCAGGGGGTGCCCAGAAAGCTTGGGCATCCCTGCGCTGCGGATTCCAGCCCCCAGCTGCTTAGCTGTACCTGGCTAGACATAGAAATTGCGCGGAGCCCCACGCATTTTTTTTTTATTATTTCATGAAATTCATGAAATAATTAAAAAAAAGGGCTCCCCTATATTCTTGTGTCCGGCCAGGTACAAATAGGCACTGGGGGTTGGGGGCAGCCCGTCGCTGCCTGCTGGATCCGGCTGGTTCCAGAAATATGGCGAAGCCCACGTGAATTTTTTTTCTGACAAATCCATAAAACAATGTAAATAAAAGGGACTGCATCTTTATTAACCCCTGGACCATGGGCGAGGGGTTAATAAAGATGCAGTCCCTTTTTTAGGATTGTTTTATTGATTTTAAAGAAAAAAAATGACATGGGCTTCGCCGTATTTCTGGAACCAGCCGGATCCAGCAGGCAGCGACGGGCTGCCCCCAACCCCCAGGTGCCTATTTGTACCTGGCCGGACACAAGAATATAGGGGAGCCCTTTTTTTTTATTATTTCATGAATTTCATGAAATAATTTAAAAAAAATGCGTGGGGCTCCGCGCAATTTCTATGTCTAGCCAGGTACAGCTAAGCAGCTGGGGGCTGGAATCCGCAGCGCAGGGAGGCCCAAGCTTTCTGGGCACCCCCCGCTGCAAATTGCAGCCCACAGCCGCCCCAGAAGATGGCGCGTTAATTGAAGTGCCATCCTCTGGCGCTGAACCCCGCTCTTCCAGCGGCCCTGGTGGCGGTGGCACGCTGGGTAATAAAGAGGTTAGGGCCAGCTTTGTATTATCAGCTGGCCCTAAGCCCGAAATTTATGGCGGTCACGCCAATATTAGACAAGACCGCCATGAATTTCTATTAAATTGTTTTAAAAAAAACACAACACAGAGAAAAATTTTTATTAGAAATAAAAAAAAAAAGCCATTAGGGACTCCATCTTTAATTAAAAAAATCCTCTTCCATCCGACGCAGTCCAAAACGCGATGTCCTCTCTGCTCATCCCTGTGCAGGGAATGAGCAGACTGAGAACAATCTCAGCTCTGCTACATCAGGCAGCAGGCGGGCTCTAGGACCCTGAAGCTGCGGCAGCCAGCACACAGAGCAGACAGGACTCTTATCTGTGTGAGTTTCCCAGCGATTACTTGCAAAGTAAACGAGTCCAATGCAAATCAATGACAAAACTAGGATTGCTTCAGGCTGAAGCTTCCGAGACACATCTGTGATTTGTAAATCGCACACTACTCGCTATTACTCGCTTCCCCATTCATTAACATTGGACTCGCTAGACTCGCAACGAGTAGCGAGCCCCGGGCTCGGACTCGCTAGAGTCAAGCGATTACGAGTAATTTAAGATTCGCCCATCACTATGTGGGACATGTAGTGCCATAAGGGTTAATGCATTACAAGTAGTGGGTTTTTTACAGGTTAGCAGAAAAACATGGACATTTCTCGCTAATTTGAAACCTTCCTTAGGTGTGTCTCATGTGGAACAGATGGTATAGAGTCTAACGTCCTGTTTGCTCACATGTTCATCTGGGCTGGTAAGCAATCATGTTGCCAGAAGCACAAGGTGGAGAGACCATAAGCGTGCACTGCCTGGGGTGGCTCTTGCAGTACCTATGAAGATCAAGTTTGGCTCAGCGTTTGAAGCCACCATTGTCTTGGAAGGCACCTAATGAGGATTTTGCTTGGAAGTGGTTGGCATCCTGGAAGGCATGTGATGAGAATACCATGGATGTGTGGAGAGCTTGGAGTGTCTCTCTGTGTTCAGGAAGCTACAGTCCTACTGTCAGTCTGGAACTGACAGGAGTTGGTGTTCTCAGAAGCTGTTTCATGAAAAGTGGACCGACAGGTCAGTGAGTGGATGTTGTGATGCATGCACTAGTACATGTAACAAAAGATGTATGTTAAGCCATGAGAGCATACCCACTGGAACAGACTTTGGGTTGTATAATGTTCCACTGAAGTATTTTAAATAGACTGTACACTTTATGAGGTTTATGCTGTATTAATAAACCAGCTGTAGTTTGTTTAATGAAAAAATGTGCCTGTCTGCTTCAACCTTGCTACCCTTTGAGTGTTCCCCAACATGCTCAGTTATCAAATCACTACACTCTCCAAAAACTTATTATTATTATTATTATTATTATTAATAATGATAATTTATAGAGCACCATTCATTCCATGGTGCTGTAAATGAGAAAGGGTTACATACAAACAAATTAAAAATACAATGAACAAACTAACAGTGACAGACTGGTATAGAGGGGTGAGAGAACCCCGCCCTTGCGGGCTTACATTCTACAGGGCAATGGGGAGGAAGAAAGTAGGTTGGGTCTGCTCTGACAGTGCTGGAGCCCCGGGTCCAGTGGTGCTGAGGTGGCACCGTGCAGGCTGTAGGCTGTTCTGAAGAGATGGGTTTTCAGGATCCACTTGAAGGTTCCTAGTGTAGGGGATAGTCGGACGTTTTGGGGTGCAGAATTCCAGAGGATGAGAGATACTCGGGCAAAGCCTTGAAGGCGGTTAGATAAGAAATGTACAAGTGTGGAGGAAAGAAGGAGGTCTTGGGAGGATTAAGATTACGAGTTGGATGATATCGGGAGATTAGTTTAGAGATTTATGGGGGGACAGATTGTATATGGCTTTGTAAGTCGTAAGTCAGTGTTAGTTTGAATTGGATATGCTGGGGAATTGGAAGCCCGTGGAGGGATTTGCAGAGGGGAGAAGTGGAGGAGCAGCTAGGAGAGAGGTGGATTAGTTGGGCAGCAGAGTTAAGGACAGATTGGAGAGGTGCAAGAGTGTTGGCAGGGAGGCCACAGAGAAGGAGGTTGCAGTAGTTGAGATGGGAGATGATGAGGGCATGCACTAGTAGTTTAGAAGATTGAGGGTTGAGGAAGGGACAGATTCTGGAAATATTTTTGAGTTGGAGGTGGCAGGAGGTGGTGAGAGCTTGGATGAGTGGTTTGAAGGATAAGGCAGAGTCAATCGTTACTCCGAGTCAGCGGACTTCAGGTACAGGGCAAAGTGTAATACCATTTATTGTGATAGCTAGATCAGGTAATGGAGATGTGCGAGATGGGGGAAAGATGATGAGTTCAGTTTTGTCCACATTTAGTTTAGGGAAGCGAGAGGAGAAGAAGGAGGATATGGCTGATAGACATTCTGGGATTCTGGACAGCAGAGAGGTGACATCTGTGCCAGAGAGGTAGATCTGAGTGTCATCAGTGTATAGGTGGTACTGGAATCCATGGGACTTTGAGTTCTCCTAGGACAAGGGTATAGATAGAAAAAAGAAGGGTCCCAGGACAGAGCCTTGAGGGACCCCAACAGGAGGGGATGGGGTGAGGAGGTAATGTGGGAGTGGGAGACACTAAATGTGTGGTTGGAAAGGTAGGAGGAGATCAAGGATAGGGAAAGGTTGGTGATACCAATGGAAGAAAGAATATGTAATAGGAGGCAGTGCTTTACTGTGTCAAATGCAGAGGACAGGTCAAGAAGGAGGAGGATGGAGAAGTGTGCTTTAGCTTTGGTGGTAAGTAGGTCGTTAGTAATTTTAGTTAAGGCGGTTTCGGTGGAGTGGTGGAAGCCAGATTGAAGGTTGTCAAAGAGAGAGTTGGATGAGAGGTGGGAGGAAAGTACAGTGAGGACATGCTTTTGAAGACGTTTAGAGGCGAACGGAAGCAGAGATATGGGGTGGTAGCTGGATGTGGACGTCGAGGGATGGCTTCTTCAAGAGAGGTGTAATTGTTGCATGTTTGAAAGGGGAACTTAACCTAAAGCAGAATTTGTTCCCTTACAAATTCCTGGTAAATTCTCAGCATTAAGGCAGAGTCCCACATCTGACATTCAACAGCCTTATGGCTCAGAAGACCAATTACCGTGTTTCCTCGAAAATAAGACACCGTCTAATATATTTTTTTTTGTCCCAAAGATGGACCATGTCTTATTTTCGGGGGATGGGGGGGGTGGAGGGTGTCTTATATAACGTACATCCCACTGCAGCCTCCCATACACACACAACACACACACCCATACACACCACACACCCATACACACACACCCATACACACCACACACCCATACACACACACACGTACCCATACACACAAACCGATTTTTACTGGTCCAGTGTCCCCACTATCCAGTGTCCACCACTCTCCGGTGCCCCCCGCTCACCGGTGACCCCGCTCTCCCCGCTCCGCGGCAGCCTCCGCTCTCCGGATTCCCGCTGTAGCTGCCGATCTCCTCCCAGGTCAGGAGCCCTGCACCAATTACAGTGCTGAAACCGTGAGCCTATCACAGCCAAGGAACCGCGAGCCAATCAGAGGCCATGCACGACGTCAGCTGTCCGCAGATTGGCTTGCGGTTCCTGGGCTGTGATTGGTTCACGGTTCCTGCGCTGTAATTGGCGCAGGGCTCCTGACCTGGGCGGAGATCGGCAGCTACAGCGGGAATCCGGAGAGCAGGGGGCCACTGGAGAGCGAGGGGCCACCGGAGAGCGGGGTGAGCACGGACACCGGGGAGTGGGGGCCACCGGAGGTACGCCTTATAATCGGGGGTGTCTTATATTAGGAGGTAGGGTGCCCCCCCAAGCATGCCTTACTTTTGGGGAGTGCCCTATTTTCTGGGAAACACGGTACCTATCTATGCTCAGGTTGTGAATGACATGATTAACCACTTCACAACCAATGGCATATATCTGATGCTGGCTCACATACTGACCCCGAATGTTTTTGCACATGACAGCTAATTTAATCAGACATTAAGTGCCTCTAGCAGCTGCAGGTGATACAGAGATCCACCCATGTCTATTAATCATTTAAATGCTGCTGTCAATATCTGACAGAGACATTTAACATATGCTGACATGAAGCATGTCACTAATCGGTGCCCAGTCATGTGATCACTCGGCGCCAATGGCATGTCTTGACAACAAGGGTACAACTAATTATGTCCATGCCTGTCATCATGATCCTCCCATGAACACAGGCTGTGAGCATTCATAGAAGATCATGATTTTTGCTATACAGCATAGTGCTGGTTCATTGTTCTGTATAGCACAGGCAACAGATGATCACAGCTTCAAGTCCCCTGAAGGGGCTATCAAATACTGTAAAAAGTAAAAAAAAAATAAAAAAAAACACAAATGTTTAAATCAACCCTCTTTTGCCCCATTAAAGATAAAATAATTTAAAAATACATTTATCAATGCATTTAGAAATGTCCAATCTGTCAATATATAAACTAAATTAATCTGATTGATAAACAGCATTATGAGAAGAAAAATCTAAATGCCAGAGTTAAGTTTTTTGGTTGTTGCAAGAAAAGATGATCAAAACATTGTATGCATCTCAAAATTGTATCAATGAAAACAATAGCTCAGGCACAAAAAATGTGCAAGCAAACAGTCCCAAATCTGAAAAATGAAAAACATTACATATATCAGAAAATAGTGATAAAAACCATTTGATATTTTTTTGACAAATGTCTCATTTTTTTTCACCATTTAAATAATAAAAGAAACCTATTACCCTGGCAATAACTGTGCTTCTCCAGGGTGAGAGTACCAACCCGAAGACATGTGCTTTATTTTGGCTGGGTATAAAATTGGGGAGGAGCCCAGGCCACCGTTTTTAAATATGTATTTGATTCTCAGCCAATATAAAGCACACAGCTGGGAGCTGCAGGCCGCAGCTTTCCACTTTATCTGCGCTGAGAATCAAAAATACGTGGGACCCCTACATCATTTTTGTTTCAATTATATATTCATTTTTACATACATATTACAGCAGGTTTTTTGCAGATTTTGGGAGTGCAATCTGACTGCAACAGCCAATCACAGATATTGTCACAAAATGGGAATCAGTGATTGGCTGTTGCAGTGAATATTCATGAGGCTTAATGAGCGGACTTAGAAGCAAGTGTGACCGCAGCGCTGGAGACTGGCAAGTATAATGCTCCTGCTTTATTCCCCATTTTGCTTTCTTTTACAGTCCCCTAGCCCTAACGTTTGAGTCCCCATAGACTTATATGGGGTTCGGGCTCACGTTTTGGTCAAGTCCGGTCCCGGACCCGGATTTTATAGAGTCCGACTGGAATCCACTGAACCTGAACATCTATAGCTTCCCTCTTCTTTAGTGACGGGGAAAGGAAGCAGGACAAATACAATTATGTCAGAAAGCATTGTTTGTCCATTTTTAACTTCCAAAGTTAGAAATAAAAATAATGATGTAAAAAAAATTAAAAACAAAATGCAGTAGACTTAAAATACTATTAGTTTCCTACATTTTTTTTTAATGAGGAGATAAAACACTGCTTTGAATAATTTACAACAACAAATTGGCCTCATAAGAACTTTACAAGATGAAGCCGAAATACTAACCCATCCTTGTTTCATGTTACCGTACTGTAAACATTCTCCTTAGGTGTCTGGAGATCTAACAATAACAATACTTTCCAGAAGTGTAAAAACATTTATTGTAGTGAAATTGGAGCCAACTAGTTCTAATAGAACCCAGAGAAAACAATAACATTGTTGGGGTTAAACACTGCAGCACACCATATCACTAGAAATACGTTTTTGGGCCAATTCATTAAAACTAGCACTGTGCCAAATTCTTAGGAGGAGCTCGCATTTGTCGCATCTTCGCATTGGCGTATACCACTCCAGAAATGCTCCTCTAGTTGGGGAGTATATCTGGCATAAGAAGCACATGCACATTAAGTGAATAAGATAGGCATAGCCATGCCTCAACCCATACAGCTCCTCCGCAGGTCTACCCATATTGGCAGTAAATTCAATAATAGTCCAAGGTTGGCTCACAATCAAGAGGGTGCTCAGAAAAATTTTTTTTTCATCAATAGTGTAATAGAGTCTGGCACACCAAAAAGAGTCCAAGAATTTCTTTGCAAGATAAATTATTCTTTTATTAATGGTATTCAGACCAGTGTCAAATGTTTCTTCAACAGTAAATTATAGATTTATCAATCAAACGTTTCGACCGTAGTCTTCTTCTTGTGATAACAATGACTTTACATAGAAATGAAAAAATATAACAGAAATTATTCACATACATCGTATATTGCATATATCATATACAACAATGTCATCAAGGATTCTTCAATCACCACTTTGTTTGAATACCAAAAAAGATTACTGAAAAGAATTATTGAGAAAATCCTTACACCAAAATTTTTCCTAAAATTACATGAATAATGAACATACATAATGAAAAAAAGGGACAATGGGTCCTATCAAAGTGGATAGAGTATGTGTATTACCTGGTTATAGTCTTGATAACAAGATAATTACTGTGATTAGACACTCTACACGTTTAGTCTGGAAATGAGAGAATGTGCATTCAATTAATATCAAGAATTATGAAATAATCCAGGAATATAGTATGATTGGGCAGAAGTATTTCTGAGTGAGCACATTCACTGATAAAGTACAAAAGTACGGGCTGGGATACAAATTATCGGATACCAATTCAGATGTTACATACAATTAAAGTCAAAACAGTGTACTTGCTGCTATAGTATACAGAAGCATAAAGAATTCAATCTTTTACATATGTCAGACAAAGATGTCATACAAAGATGTATTCATAAAATATGGAGTACTAGAATACAGGCCTATAATGTCACACATTCTCTTTAATATCTGGCTATATAGTGGAAAATTAATGTATCCGTATGGTAACTATACAAGAAAGATATTTATGTAATCATATCCTTATTAGCATAAAGTATAAATGAATACCTGTGTCTTATAGGGGTTAATATGAGCAACCCCATATGATATAATCGGTTTTGCCACTGCTGGATAGAGAGAATGGAATAATATAGAATAATGGGAGAAATAGGAAGAACACATTGAGCATTGGAAAAAGACGCCATGAGTCACTAAAGCAATATATGATACAGCTTATTCATATGGAGCGCATACCTGTTGTGAATTGCAGGATAAGAAAGCCAGAAACCTACAAGTGGTGAAAAGAGGAGAGAGCCGTCCCAGTCAAAGAAAATCCGGAACCATAATATGCACGCTGGAGATCAGAAACATCTCCATACTTACTGGACTCGCATGTGTGCAGCGTTGGCGGGGTGTGCGTGGCCATATTAACAGGAAGTATATATAGGCAAGCGGCTCCGTGGACACGCCTCCTGCTTCCTGTAATTGGAACGCAGGCGTGTCTGTCCGGAACGCAAGCCGGCGGCGCTCGTTAGGACGTCACCGGCTCTGCGACTCGCGCATGCGCGTTGTGTACTAAAAGTCTCTTAGCGTATTATGGACATAACAGTGGCGATTCTGTGTTAAAGTGAAAGGAATCAAGTGTTCTATGCCTAGAAAGGGGAAAAGGAAAAAGAAGAGAAAATAAATATTAAGGATAGATTTATTATACTAAGTATATTATATTGCTATAGATTTTTAATGAATTATAGTATAATTCTGCAATTATCATAATATAGTATTTATATCTCTATGTGGCATTGTTATATATTGATATATAAAGAATTGTTATATATTGAATGTTATATATTGATATATAAAAAGAAGTGTGACAAACAATTATTCATAGGAAACTCTAAAGGGTGCTCAACCATCCAAATATTCAACCACCAGATCATGGGGACGATAAATAGCAAAAAGACAGAAAAATCATTCATATATAGGTTAGAGGAACACCTCATATTCCCGATTCATGCCCAAGGGTTCAAGGGTTTGCAGGCGGTGAATCCAATAAGATTCCCGTTCCTTAAGTTTCTTAATACGATCACCTCCACGTCTGGCTAACGGAACCTGTTCCAGGACTTGAAATCTAAGTTGTGAAATATGGTGGCCATGGGTGATAAAATGTGAGGGGACCGGCAACAACATATTATTGCACCTGATCGTCGATTTGTGCTTACTAATGCGGTCTCGGATATGCTGGGTAGTCTCCCCAACATATCCGAGACCGCACGGGCACTTCAGTAAATATACGACATAATTGGAATCGCATGTGAAGTAACCCTTAATAGGGAATACCTGTCCAGATCTTGGGTGCGTAAAAGTGGCACCTTTAACTATATGAGAACACTGTGTACATGCCAGACAGGGGAAATTACCCCGTCTAGGTGTACCGAGAAATCTCTGAATGGCTGTTCTTTTGTTAGTACCTATGTCCGCTCGGACAAGACTATCACGAAGGTTCTTGGGTCTCTTGTAACACATGAGAGGTAGACTACTGAATTCGGCAATCGAAGGGTATGATTTCGTAAGAACTGGCCAATGCTCTCTAATTATTCTCTTCACCATATGTGAGAAAGGATGGAAGTTAGTTACAAAGGCAACTCTAGGTGGAGATGAAATAGGTCTGTCAATTTGTGGTTCTCTAGGTTCAGCTAGGTGTACTGGATAACCGCGGTCAAGGAATTTATTGGTCATCTCAACATGTCGCTTGGTTCTTTGTTCGGGTTCTGAGACTATTCGTACCAACCTCATATGTTGAGAATGTGGGAGCGAATTTTTTATGTGTTTCGGGTGACAACTAGTATAGTGCAAAATGCTATTTTTATCTGTAGGTTTAACGTACAGATCGGTTGAAATCTCACCCGTTGGAGAAACTTTAATCATGGTGTCAAGGAAGTTAATCTCCTCATAACTATGGTGGAGAGTAAATGTCAGGTTAGGTATCAAGGTATTCAGTCTTAACAAAGTTGATTCAAGTTCAGGTAGTGTACCGGTCCATATCATAAAAATATCGTCTATATACCGTCTCCATAAGCGGGACTTAGACTGTATAAAAGAGTCATTAAGAATAAACCTGGACTCAAAATACGCCATAAATATATTAGCGTAGGGGGGCGCCACGTTCGAGCCCATGGCGGTCCCCCTACGCTGCAGATAATATTGGTCCTGAAACAGGAAAAAATTGTTGTACAGTACAATATTTAACATATCATAACAGAATTGCTTCTTCAACGTACCGAAAGTTGTGTATGAGTCAAGGAACCAATGTATGGCTTCAAGGCCTAAATCATGCGCTATGGACGTGTACAAACTGTTCACATCCATAGTGACCAATATACAGTTTGCTGGAATTTGACCCATCTGACTAATAACAGACAAAAAATGTGAAGTATCTTTTATGTATGAAGGGATACTAGGTATGAGAGGAGATAAGATTTTATCAAGAGTAATCGCAACAGGTGATAGTAAGGAATCGGTGGACGCAACAATCGGCCGACCGGGTGGTTTCATCAAATTTTTATGAACCTTGGGTAAGGTATAGAAAACGGGGGTGATCGGGTTATGGACTACCAAGTATTCAGCCAATTTATGATCAATAACCCCTTCCTTTAAATAGAGGTCAACTTTTTCTTTAATCAATGATCTAATCGTATATGTGGGGTCTCTAGGAATGGCAGTATATGTAGATGTATCTCCCAGTTGTTGTAAGATTTCGTTCACATAATATGAGCGGTCCATAACCACGATGGCACCCCCTTTGTCCGCCGGCTTTATTATAATTTTCTTGTTCATCTGTAATAGATGGATAGAATCCAATTCCTGTTTACTCAAGTTTTTCTTCAAATGAAAATCGCCTCTATCTACCTTACGTATCAACTTCTCAGTATCCTGTAGAACTAAATTTACAAATGTCTCTACTGGATGAAAATGTTTAGGCGGGTTAAACGGACTAGGAACTCGTATACCTAATTCTTTAAGGGATATGTCCGTAGGATCACTATCAGTTATAGTTTGAGTTTGAGAGGAAAGAGGTACTAAGGTGTCCAATTTTGGAACACCAAAATATGCCTTTAGTCTCAAATTACGAAAAAACCGTCTTAAATCTTGATCCAGATTAAATGAATCAAAATGAGGTGTAGGACAAAAAGAAAGGCCCTTCTGTAGCAATCTTAAATCAGTGGATGATAGATATTGTGAAGAGATATTATATATCAAGTTAGTTTCCATACCTGTGGTCGCGGCTGCGCGGGTTGTCTGCCGCTCCCACGGCCTCTTCCCCCTCCTCGTCCTCCTCGATATCCCCTTCTTGCCCCTAAAAAACGGGGTTGATATACTGGAATGGGTGGGTATCCCAGACCTAGACTCTCTAGGCTACTCCCAGAGCCAAAATAATCGTAACGATTATTTGGCCAATTATTCGGATCCGTATTGCGCCATCTATACACACGTCCTTGAACATAATCATCCTGATCTCTTATGAATTTTTTGCGTTTACGTTCCTGTACGATTTTCTTAAAGTCCGTGATATTCTTCTTTGTTTTATTTTTAATGCTTGTAAATTCTGTAGAAGACATATTCTCTTTAATTTGTTCCTCCAAGGTCTTAATTTTGTCTGTTAGACTCGTCAGTTCTGTCTGTAAAAAGTCAATCGTCAATGTGATAAGGTCAAACGAGCACTTATTGAGTATACTCTCAAAACGGTCGCAGTATTCGGTGTTTTCAGCAAAAAGCGTAGGGCGAAGATTAACTCTCAAGCCTCTTGGAATCCGCTTGCTTCTGTAATATTCAGCGAGTGTAGTTTGATGTAATTCTAATGCAGTTTGACGTCTTAGCTCTTTTTCATAATCCTTCTGCTGTGTTTCTTCTAAAGTAGTTGTCAAAAATTGATTTGATAATTTTACTCGATCCACTATCATAGTTGACTCATCATCTGCATATGAGAAAAGTGAGGTTGCCATTTAGGCTACAAAAAGTTGGAGCACAAACCAATGCAGTAAATTCAATAATAGTCCAAGGTTGGCTCACAATCAAGAGGGTGCTCAGAAAAATTTTTTTTCATCAATAGTGTAATAGAGTCTGGCACACCAAAAAGAGTCCAAGAATTTCTTTGCAAGATAAATTATTCTTTTATTAATGGTATTCAGACCAGTGTCAAATGTTTCTTCAACAGTAAATTATAGATTTATCAATCAAACGTTTCGACCGTAGTCTTCTTCTTGTGATAACAATGACTTTACATAGAAATGAAAAAATATAACAGAAATTATTCACATACATCGTATATTGCATATATCATATACAACAATGTCATCAAGGATTCTTCAATCTTCTTTCTTATCCTGCAATTCACAACAGGTATGCGCTCCATATGAATAAGCTGTATCATATATTGCTTTAGTGACTCATGGCGTCTTTTTCCAATGCTCAATGTGTTCTTCCTATTTCTCCCATTATTCTATATTATTCCATTCTCTCTATCCAGCAGTGGCAAAACCGATTATATCATATGGGGTTGCTCATATTAACCCCTATAAGACACAGGTATTCATTTATACTTTATGCTAATAAGGATATGATTACATAAATATCTTTCTTGTATAGTTACCATACGGATACATTAATTTTCCACTATATAGCCAGATATTAAAGAGAATGTGTGACATTATAGGCCTGTATTCTAGTACTCCATATTTTATGAATACATCTTTGTATGACATCTTTGTCTGACATATGTAAAAGATTGAATTCTTTATGCTTCTGTATACTATAGCAGCAAGTACACTGTTTTGACTTTAATTGTATGTAACATCTGAATTGGTATCCGATAATTTGTATCCCAGCCCGTACTTTTGTACTTTATCAGTGAATGTGCTCACTCAGAAATACTTCTGCCCAATCATACTATATTCCTGGATTATTTCATAATTCTTGATATTAATTGAATGCACATTCTCTCATTTCCAGACTAAACGTGTAGAGTGTCTAATCACAGTAATTATCTTGTTATCAAGACTATAACCAGGTAATACACATACTCTATCCACTTTGATAGGACCCATTGTCCCTTTTTTTCATTATGTATGTTCATTATTCATGTAATTTTAGGAAAAATTTTGGTGTAAGGATTTTCTCAATAATTCTTTTCAGTAATCTTTTTTGGTATTCAAACAAAGTGGTGATTGAAGAATCCTTGATGACATTGTTGTATATGATATATGCAATATACGATGTATGTGAATAATTTCTGTTATATTTTTTCATTTCTATGTAAAGTCATTGTTATCACAAGAAGAAGACTACGGTCGAAACGTTTGATTGATAAATCTATAATTTACTGTTGAAGAAACATTTGACACTGGTCTGAATACCATTAATAAAAGAATAATTTATCTTGCAAAGAAATTCTTGGACTCTTTTTGGTGTGCCAGACTCTATTACACTATTGATGAAAAAAAATTTTTCTGAGCACCCTCTTGATTGTGAGCCAACCTTGGACTATTATTGAATTTACTGCATTGGTTTGTGCTCCAACTTTTTGTAGCCTAAATGGCAACCTCACTTTTCTCATATGCAGATGATGAGTCAACTATGATAGTGGATCGAGTAAAATTATCAAATCAATTTTTGACAACTACTTTAGAAGAAACACAGCAGAAGGATTATGAAAAAGAGCTAAGACGTCAAACTGCATTAGAATTACATCAAACTACACTCGCTGAATATTACAGAAGCAAGCGGATTCCAAGAGGCTTGAGAGTTAATCTTCGCCCTACGCTTTTTGCTGAAAACACCGAATACTGCGACCGTTTTGAGAGTATACTCAATAAGTGCTCGTTTGACCTTATCACATTGACGATTGACTTTTTACAGACAGAACTGACGAGTCTAACAGACAAAATTAAGACCTTGGAGGAACAAATTAAAGAGAATATGTCTTCTACAGAATTTACAAGCATTAAAAAATAAAACAAAGAAGAATATCACGGACTTTAAGAAAATCGTACAGGAACGTAAACGCAAAAAATTCATAAGAGATCAGGATGATTATGTTCAAGGACGTGTGTATAGATGGCGCAATACGGATCCGAATAATTGGCCAAATAATCGTTACGATTATTTTGGCTCTGGGAGTAGCCTAGAGAGTCTAGGTCTGGGATACCCACCCATTCCAGTATATCAACCCCGTTTTTTAGGGGCAAGAAGGGGATATCGAGGAGGACGAGGAGGGGGAAGAGGCCGTGGGAGCGGCAGACAACCCGCGCAGCCGCGACCACAGGTATGGAAACTAACTTGATATATAATATCTCTTCACAATATCTATCATCCACTGATTTAAGATTGCTACAGAAGGGCCTTTCTTTTTGTCCTACACCTCATTTTGATTCATTTAATCTGGATCAAGATTTAAGACGGTTTTTTCGTAATTTGAGACTAAAGGCATATTTTGGTGTTCCAAAATTGGACACCTTAGTACCTCTTTCCTCTCAAACTCAAACTATAACTGATAGTGATCCTACGGACATATCCCTTAAAGAATTAGGTATACGAGTTCCTAGTCCGTTTAACCCGCCTAAACATTTTCATCCAGTAGAGACATTTGTAAATTTAGTTCTACAGGATACTGAGAAGTTGATACGTAAGGTAGATAGAGGCGATTTTCATTTGAAGAAAAACTTGAGTAAACAGGAATTGGATTCTATCCATCTATTACAGATGAACAAGAAAATTATAATAAAGCCGGCGGACAAAGGGGTGCCATCGTGGTTATGGACCGCTCATATTATGTGAACGAAATCTTACAACAACTGGGAGATACATCTACATATACTGCCATTCCTAGAGACCCCACATATACGATTAGATCATTGATTAAAGAAAAAGTTGACCTCTATTTAAAGGAAGGGGTTATTGATCATAAATTGGCTGAATACTTGGTAGTCCATAACCCGATCACCCCCGTTTTCTATACCTTACCCAAGGTTCATAAAAATTTGATGAAACCACCCGGTCGGCCGATTGTTGCGTCCACCGATTCCTTACTATCACCTGTTGCGATTACTCTTGATAAAATCTTATCTCCTCTCATACCTAGTATCCCTTCATACATAAAAGATACTTCACATTTTTTGTCTGTTATTAGTCAGATGGGTCAAATTCCAGCAAACTGTATATTGGTCACTATGGATGTGAACAGTTTGTACACGTCCATAGCGCATGATTTAGGCCTTGAAGCCATACATTGGTTCCTTGACTCATACACAACTTTCGGTACGTTGAAGAAGCAATTCTGTTATGATATGTTAAATATTGTACTGTACAACAATTTTTTCCTGTTTCAGGACCAATATTATCTGCAGCGTAGGGGGACCGCCATGGGCTCGAACGTGGCGCCCCCCTACGCTAATATATTTATGGCGTATTTTGAGTCCAGGTTTATTCTTAATGACTCTTTTATACAGTCTAAGTCCCGCTTATGGAGACGGTATATAGACGATATTTTTATGATATGGACCGGTACACTACCTGAACTTGAATCAACTTTGTTAAGACTGAATACCTTGATACCTAACCTGACATTTACTCTCCACCATAGTTATGAGGAGATTAACTTCCTTGACACCATGATTAAAGTTTCTCCAACGGGTGAGATTTCAACCGATCTGTACGTTAAACCTACAGATAAAAATAGCATTTTGCACTATACTAGTTGTCACCCGAAACACATAAAAAATTCGCTCCCACATTCTCAACATATGAGGTTGGTACGAATAGTCTCAGAACCCGAACAAAGAACCAAGCGACATGTTGAGATGACCAATAAATTCCTTGACCGCGGTTATCCAGTACACCTAGCTGAACCTAGAGAACCACAAATTGACAGACCTATTTCATCTCCACCTAGAGTTGCCTTTGTAACTAACTTCCATCCTTTCTCACATATGGTGAAGAGAATAATTAGAGAGCATTGGCCAGTTCTTACGAAATCATACCCTTCGATTGCCGAATTCAGTAGTCTACCTCTCATGTGTTACAAGAGACCCAAGAACCTTCGTGATAGTCTTGTCCGAGCGGACATAGGTACTAACAAAAGAACAGCCATTCAGAGATTTCTCGGTACACCTAGACGGGGTAATTTCCCCTGTCTGGCATGTACACAGTGTTCTCATATAGTTAAAGGTGCCACTTTTACGCACCCAAGATCTGGACAGGTATTCCCTATTAAGGGTTACTTCACATGCGATTCCAATTATGTCGTATATTTACTGAAGTGCCCGTGCGGTCTCGGATATGTTGGGGAGACTACCCAGCATATCCGAGACCGCATTAGTAAGCACAAATCGACGATCAGGTGCAATAATATGTTGTTGCCGGTCCCCTCACATTTTATCACCCATGGCCACCATATTTCACAACTTAGATTTCAAGTCCTGGAACAGGTTCCGTTAGCCAGACGTGGAGGTGATCGTATTAAGAAACTTAAGGAACGGGAATCTTATTGGATTCACCGCCTGCAAACCCTTGAACCCTTGGGCATGAATCGGGAATATGAGGTGTTCCTCTAACCTATATATGAATGATTTTTCTGTCTTTTTGCTATTTATCGTCCCCATGATCTGGTGGTTGAATATTTGGATGGTTGAGCACCCTTTAGAGTTTCTATGAATAATTGTTTGTCACACTTCTTTTTATATATCAATATATAACATTCAATATATAACAATTCTTTATATATCAATATATAACAATGCCACATAGAGATATAAATACTATATTATGATAATTGCAGAATTATACTATAATTCATTAAAAATCTATAGCAATATAATATACTTAGTATAATAAATCTATCCTTAATATTTATTTTCTCTTCTTTTTCCTTTTCCCCTTTCTAGGCATAGAACACTTGATTCCTTTCACTTTAACACAGAATCGCCACTGTTATGTCCATAATACGCTAAGAGACTTTTAGTACACAACGCGCATGCGCGAGTCGCAGAGCCGGTGACGTCCTAACGAGCGCCGCCGGCTTGCGTTCCGGACAGACACGCCTGCGTTCCAATTACAGGAAGCAGGAGGCGTGTCCACGGAGCCGCTTGCCTATATATACTTCCTGTTAATATGGCCACGCACACCCCGCCAACGCTGCACACATGCGAGTCCAGTAAGTATGGAGATGTTTCTGATCTCCAGTGTGCATATTATGGTTCCGGATTTTCTTTGACTGGGACGGCTCTCTCCTCTTTTCACCACTTGTAGGTTTCTGGCTTTCTTATCCTGCAATTCACAACAGGTATGCGCTCCATATGAATAAGCTGTATCATATATTGCTTTAGTGACTCATGGCGTCTTTTTCCAATGCTCAATGTGTTCTTCCTATTTCTCCCATTATTCTATATTATTCCATTCTCTCTATCCAGCAGTGGCAAAACCGATTATATCATATGGGGTTGCTCATATTAACCCCTATAAGACACAGGTATTCATTTATACTTTATGCTAATAAGGATATGATTACATAAATATCTTTCTTGTATAGTTACCATACGGATACATTAATTTTCCACTATATAGCCAGATATTAAAGAGAATGTGTGACATTATAGGCCTGTATTCTAGTACTCCATATTTTATGAATACATCTTTGTATGACATCTTTGTCTGACATATGTAAAAGATTGAATTCTTTATGCTTCTGTATACTATAGCAGCAAGTACACTGTTTTGACTTTAATTGTATGTAACATCTGAATTGGTATCCGATAATTTGTATCCCAGCCCGTACTTTTGTACTTTATCAGTGAATGTGCTCACTCAGAAATACTTCTGCCCAATCATACTATATTCCTGGATTATTTCATAATTCTTGATATTAATTGAATGCACATTCTCTCATTTCCAGACTAAACGTGTAGAGTGTCTAATCACAGTAATTATCTTGTTATCAAGACTATAACCAGGTAATACACATACTCTATCCACTTTGATAGGACCCATTGTCCCTTTTTTTCATTATGTATGTTCATTATTCATGTAATTTTAGGAAAAATTTTGGTGTAAGGATTTTCTCAATAATTCTTTTCAGTAATCTTTTTTGGTATTCAAACAAAGTGGTGATTGAAGAATCCTTGATGACATTGTTGTATATGATATATGCAATATACGATGTATGTGAATAATTTCTGTTATATTTTTTCATTTCTATGTAAAGTCATTGTTATCACAAGAAGAAGACTACGGTCGAAACGTTTGATTGATAAATCTATAATTTACTGTTGAAGAAACATTTGACACTGGTCTGAATACCATTAATAAAAGAATAATTTATCTTGCAAAGAAATTCTTGGACTCTTTTTGGTGTGCCAGACTCTATTACACTACCCATATTGGCAGAGCACCTTTAAAATAAAGTGAAAATGCCAAAAGTCACCAAAGCTTCATGCAAATGCACATTGCACTAATATATTGTGACCTTTGAAAGCTTTTTAGAACAAGTTTCTGGTATTAAAGCTTTTATGATTTTGCCCCGGTATCTTTTAAAATCTATTGGATGCATTCACTTCAGCAGTGGGTGAAAACTTTCATGCAGCTCATGCAACATTTTGAAACGTCAACAATTGACAATTGTGGATCATTGTGCAAAATATTCCTTTTTGCTTTTATGATTGGTGACAGGACTTCTAACTATACGTCCTTGCTACTGTTCAGGTCAGCACCCAAATAAAGCTTGTTGAAAGGCTGTCTGTCTACCGTGTTTCCCAGAAGCTAAGGTAGCAGGGTTAGGGGCTGTAAGGCTCGGGTCACATTAACGTTAAACGTGGGTTCCGTTAAAAACTTAGACTTTGGCAGCATAAACGTGGCACTAACACCATGTTAGCGCCATGTCAACACTGCCAATGTTACCCTATGGAGAGGCAGCCCATAGCGCGGCTCCAATGCAGCCATCTGAGTCAAATGTCGAGTTATTTCCTAACGCAAGAAAAGACGTTGTTGAAAGCATCTTTTCTTGCATTAGGAAATAATGCAAGATTTCAATCAGATGGCCGCGTTGAAGCCATGCTACAGGCCACGTCTCCATAGAGAAACATTGGCAGCGTTAACACGGCGCTACCATGGTGGTAGCACCACATTTATGCTGCCAAAACCTATGTTTTTAGCGTGACCTCCCTGAGCATGCCTCAAAATGGTAATGTGCCCCTAGCCTAAGAGAAAGCAAAATGAGGATTAAAGCAGGACAATGATACATATCTTGTTTCACCAAAATATAAGACTGCTGTCAGACTGTTTCTGGGCCCACTCATTAAACCTTATGATTAGTCACTGCTTCCCCCACCCTGCGCTGCTGTAGGACAGGTGAAGGACTCAAACAATAATTTTCACTGCAGGTGGTGTTGTTCTCTACATTTCAACGTGTATTCCTCACTTCTTCCTTAGGAAATTCACCAATGATTGGTGGATATCCTAGGGAAGAAGTGAGGAATACACTTTGAAACGCGTAGAATAAATCCACCTGCATTAAAAATTATCATTTGAGTGCTTCCTTTGTCTTACAGCAGCGAATATTTATTTAACCTTTGTATTCAGTTCCTATACAACACCCTTAGTAGATGGACAGAGCCTGTGCTTTCCAGAGTTTCTGGCACTGACTTCTCTATCACCAGCAGTTACCAGTGCCACCTACAGAGTGAATATGATGGTACCTGGTGTCAGAAGCTGATGTTGCAGTAGCAGGCTCTGGTGGGAATGTGACAGTATCCCCCTCCTTCGTGACGGGCCTCCAGACCCTTAAGACCAGGCTGTAGGGTTAATGACCTTTATTATTTCAAAAGGACCAATGAATCTTGGACCCAGATTGGCAGAAGAAACCTTAAAGTGTAAACACCGTTTACATTTTTATTGAATGATATTGTAGAGCATATGATGATAATAAACTTTCAAATACACTTTATTAATGAAATCTGGAAGAAAACCTATCAAAATTCTTCCACAAGATGTCCCAACTAGACTGTATCTGAAGCTTCAATTTAAAAACACAAGGGACACAGCACCAGTAAGAAATAAATGGGTTTTGTACTTTACCCAATTGCACGTCATCCCAGGGAGTTTCACCCGGACCATAACATCCATAAGAAGTAAAGGGCAGCGCCATTTCGACCAATAGTATTGTCTTTATCAAGCCTGGTATGGACAGATAATAAAGAAAATGTCATTGTTCATCAACTGGTGAGGCGCAGTCCTTTACTTCTTATGGATGTATCTGAAGCTTATCCTCAGTAAGATCCATCTTCACCTTCTCACTGAATACGGACATATAACCATATAAGAATGGGGGGGTCTTGGCCTACACAATGTGTCTGTCTAGCATGGCTACAGCTGATCTGTGTATTGTCAGTTTACCTCATGCAGGGACACTGTGAGCTCAGACTGTTGGCACACAGCTGCTGTGAGATATTATCTGACTCCACGCTGTTCACATCGGCCCTGCTCCTTGCAATCAGCTATGAACATGGAGCTGCACAATGCGAATGGGGGAGTCAGATAATATCTCACAGGATCTGTGTACCAGCAGCCTGAGCTCACACTGTCCCTGCATGAGGTAACCTGATACACCAGGGGTCTCAAACTCCAGGCCTCGAGGGCCGCACACAGTGCAGGTTTTCAGGATTTCCATAGCATTTGACAGTTGGTATTCAAATGACCAACTGTCAAATTCTAAGGAAATCCTGAAAACCTGGACAGTGTGCGGCCCTCGAGGCCTGGAGTTTGAGACCCCTGTGAAACACTGATAAGCTGTAAACATGGTTTAGGCCCCACCCACCCATCCAGCATACTGTATGTCAGGTTTAGAAATAGCCTAAGGGGACATTTCGTGGAAGGATTTTGAAAGGTTTTCACCCAGATTTCATTTATGAAGTATATTTGAAAATTTATTTTAATTCATTGCTCTACTTTATTATTAAATAAAAATGTAAATAATGGTTATACTTTAAGATTGATATTTTTTGTGGACAACCATACCTTGTCTCCAACTCCAAAGCTTGGGCTCTTAGAATGTATCCTATTAGCATCTGAGGCTTGACCACCTTGTGCCCTCTTCAAGTTCTCTCTGACTTCAGACCAGATAACTTAATTTATCTGCAGATTTTTAGCCTGTGGAGTATATTACCATGATTGAAAATGAACCAAAATAAGGATGCAACTCAAGATTACAGAAATGGGGGGTAGTTTTGATGGGTTCTTGATAATGATTATTCATAGCAAATTTGGCTAAATGCAGATGTTCTACCCAGTCAGCCTGGTGATTGGACACATAACACTGAAGATATTGCTCGAGTGTTTTTTTTAATGCATTGAGTCTGACCATTGGTGTCTGAGTAGTAGGCAGAAGAAAAAGACAACTCAATATTGATCTTTTTACAAAATGAAGAGAGGGCATTGTCACAAAGAAGCAGCTCACTGTGCCCCAGGGTGTCCACCCCCCCAGAGACATGCTGTTCACTCAGGACGGTATGTCAGGGGTTAACTTAGCTGTTTTCCCCATTGCCACTATTGTCGGCTTTCATTCATTCATTATATTACAAGCCGCCGGCTTCCAGCATCAGGACCACTATGCTACGCACTTTGCGTAAGCATTTTACAGTACAGAATCCTCAATTTTTTTTAGAAATTTGTCAAGAAAAAAAGAATTGCCCTTTTGTAGCCATATTCCAAGACCCATAGAGTTTTCATTTTTAGGGATCTGGGGCTGTGTAATGGCATATTTTTTGTGCCTTAAGTTAAAATTTTTGATGATACCATGTTTGAGCAGATGTGCTGTTTTGTCCACCTGTTATTGCATTCTATTGCAATGTTGCGGAAACTAAAATAAAACGCAATTTTTGCGCTTTGCCCTCTTTTTCCGTTACGCAGTTTAGTGATCAGATTAATTGATTTAATATTTTATTAGATCGGGCATTTCTGAATGTAGCGATACTAAATGTGTGTACTTTTTTCTTTAATAGTTTTATTTCCAATGAAGCAAAAGTGGGGTGATTTGAACTTAAAGGTTTTCTTAATTTTTTCATATTTTTAAAAACCTTTTTTTTTGCTTTTACTTTATTTTACTTGGCCCCTTAAGGCGCCTCAACACTACAATGTCCAGTCGCTGCTGCAGTACAGAACTGTGCTGATACATTACAGCAACAGTGGTCATCACATGACCCTTTGCTTTTATGGCAACACATTACTACCCCATGATCGTGTCGTGTTTGTGTCGTGTTTGTGTGGCGCCCCTATGGCAAGGCGCCACATGGATGTAATGCACCCCAAATAGTAGGTGTAGTGCCTCCGTAGTCATGGATATGGGGTTCTTACAGAGTGTCATAAGCACTCATACAATAGGCCACCTTAAGACAGGGGACCGTATATTCAGTAGGTCCCAGGGAGTGGAGCCTAGAGTAGAGAGGGAGACTTAGGGACAGTGAGTGAGTCAGCAAGTCAGTCAGAAGTAGAATGGTGCTGAGGAGGCAGCAAGGACAGATGTCAGGAGACTGCGTCCGTGACAGGAGGGCACCTCTTTGGAGAGGGGTGATCCAGACACTGGAGGGGACAAACCAGGACTGGTTGAAGCCGGCTGGGAAGTCCGGGTCATCACCGGCATACCTGAGCCAAGGCAGTCAGTTGGTCTATCCCTGACTGCAAACCGACAAGCTGTGGGACCGACATAAGGAAGCCATAGCACCATGGACTGAATCCCTACCTCTGTCCCAAATTGGGTCCAGGACACTTTAGAGAAAAGACCGAATTCCGGTGGCAGGAGGATTATCTTGCTGTCGCTCCCGTCAGTACCGGTAAGGAACCGACTGTACCTAACAGTAACAGACCAGGGGACCGGCGAAAGGACTCTTTAGTGTGGTTAATGAGAGTTAAAGAGGAACCCAGACCCAGAAAGCTATTGCAAAGATACCACCGACAGACTCTGCAAAGTTACCTCAAATTATGTGGCTACGTCCCCGCTACACCAGACTGTACTGTGTACTTCAACATCTGCC